>JAEOAE010001237.1:0-85747 GCA_036365155.1 Meriones psammophilus
TGAGCAGCCTAGCAACCTTGTAATAGAACATTCAATGGCACAGAAAATACCTGACATTCTGGAAGCCTATAGATATCTCGCTCATTGTTAGTTATGTTAGCCAGTCACCTTCTGAAAAAGCTTGCCCTTGCTGAATGTCACCCAATCCTGTAACTGTTAAACCAGAACTTCCGTACTTCCTCAAACCCAAATCAAAACCCTGCCATGTAGCTGCTTGGGGCTCTCTTCTCTGATTTACTGTGTTGGTTGGTGATGGTGGAGAGACAAAGCTTAAGCCCAAATAAAGTTCTTTGCTCTTGCATATGTCATCTGGCTCCTAATGATCTTTGGGGACTCTAAGATATGGGCATAACTTTTGGGGCTCATACCTGATCCCCAAGACCCACAAGCACCACTAGCACATAGAAGTGAGCACCAGCTGGTAAGGAGCACTTTGTCCATGTCTGTTTGTCTGTGTCTGTCTCTGTGTTTCTCTAATTTGTGTTTTTTGGGCCTTGAGGCAAAATTTGTATGGTCAGAAAGGTTGGAACAAAGGCTCTGGAGAGCTGTGTACCACAGGGGGTCTGACCCCCTCAAAGGGGAGCATCTGTAAAGGAAATTGAGCATAGTTTTCTGTGATCTCTGGATAAGGACAAGGCAGGTAGATCACAGCACAGATTCGCTGATGCCCAACTTTCAGTTTTTCCACTACAGGAGTGGTGAGATCTGTTTTCTGGCCCTGTGTGTTTTCTACTGCATAGGCAGTGGGATCTGGCTGTTGTGTCATTTTGTTTGACTGTCTTGTCTGTCGCTGCCTGTTTTTTGATACTGGGACTGAATAAGGACACAGGACAGAATCCTTCTATCCCCCAGATTGATTCTTTCCCATTTCAGGGAGGCTTGAGTCATGCTCCACAGGCTACAGTAACAGTGGCAAGGAGGTGCCAAGGCATGTATGCAGTACTGAAGCTCCAAGCAGCAACTCTGCCACTGGTTTCTGGTCTTTGGTCTGGCAGAGTTTGGCCACTGCTCTGGCAGAGCTTGGCTGCTGCTCTGGTCTCTGATCTGGTAGAGAGCAACAGGTACGCTGCTGCTCCAGTCTCTGGTCTGGCTGAATGCAGGTTGCCATTCCAAACTCTGGTGTAGTTGGGTGGAGCCTGATTTTGGGGTAGGCCACAACTAATGGAACAGGATAGAAGGCCAGTAGAGAGACAGGCCACTGTTCTCAGTTTTGCTATTTTCTTCTTCCATTCTCTTTGTTTGCATGCACTGTATCAGGTACATTCTTTTCTTGTGTTGTTCTTTTGTGATTTTGTTTGCTTGTGATGTTCTCAGTGGGCACATGACCAAACAGCTGTGCTCTATGGTGACTTTGCCTGCCCCATGCTCCCAGCGCTACAAGCTGAGGCACCTCTGGTTGCCAGTAGGAGCACAGATTTCCACATGATTGGCTGGAAAGTCTCAGTTGGAGAGGGTTCTAATGCAGAAAATCCTGCTGGGCTGGACCTCATTGCCTTCTTGCTTCCTCACTGAGGATAGTCAGTGATCTGAAGTTAGCTCTGGTATGGAACAAAGACCAACAAATATGCTCACAGCTGAAACGTATTGTGGTTATTACTATTATTATTATTTGGTTATGGTCCCCTGTAGCACAGCCTGGCCTGAAACTGCTATAAGATAACCTTGAATTTCTGATTCTTTTGTTTCACTCTTATCAACTGAGCTACACTCCCAATCCCTCAAACTCCTTATTTTGAACAATAGGTGACTTCAACAAGGAAGTGGACCAAATACAAAAGGAGAAGGCATGGCTCTACTGAGCTCCTGGGTCTGTGCCAGTGTATTGGCACTGTGCCAAGAATACCCACCTGAATACCTTTGCACTTTGATTTATTAGCCTGGCTATACTTAAGAGATTGTCACCATAAAACCCAGCCAATTCTTTTTAGGCGTGGTCTCAGACTGGCAACTATAATTTTGTTAGAAAATCTTAGAAAGCATATTTGTCCCTACATTTCTAAACCTAATTCTTATCAATATTTGGAGGTTTTGCCTGTTTTGAATGTGGTTTTATTTTCTTAGTTATCACTATTTACACAGTCCCTTACACAGTCATCATACTTGGGTCTCTAGAAAAGTAATGAAAACAATAAAGAGTACTAATTATGTTAGTGACTAAAATGAAATTAACAGTGCTTTCTACAGTTATCTCATATGTTCTTTTCAGACAAGACATTTTATCATGAAATGTTTTTCATGAGACACAAAATGCCTGTTAATTTTAGGGCTTGTTTATAACATTCTCTTGACAACAAGGTTCAAGATGCATTCTGAAGTCAAATGATTTGCAGAAAGGACACAAACACCTTTGCATCTGTGGTCTCCTAAGGATAACATGTCAGGATGCAAAGCCCAGGACATTTTCTGAGGATCTGACCTCTCATAAAACCTAATGAAAGCATAGATTCTTCTCAGAAAATAAAAATGTACATAAAAGCAACTATGTATAAAGCAGGTATACAGTGAATGTGAAGAGAGGGATCATGTTAAAAACCATACAATGGAAAAAATAGCATCTTCCACAAATGGTGCTGATTTAACTGGATGTCTATATGTATAAAAATACAAATAAATTTATACTTATCACCCTGCACAAAACTAAAATCCAAGCTCATCAAAGACCTCAATATAAAAACAGACACAAACTAAACCTGTTAGAAGAAAATGTAGGGAAGAGGCTTGAACTCATTGGCATGGGAGACAACTTCCTGAACAGAACACCAAAAGCACAGGTTCTAAGGTCAACAATTAATAAATAGGACCTCATGAAAATGAAAAGCTTCTATAAAGCAACAAAATATCATCAGAACAAAATGACAGCTTACAGATTGGGAAAAGATATTCACCAACCCTGTATCTGACAGAGAGCTAATATCCAGAATATATAGAGAACTCAAGAAGATAAACAGCAACAAATGAAGTAATCCAATTAAAATATGGGGTACAGAGGTAACCAGAGAATTTTCAATAAAGGAATATCGAATGGCAGAGAAACACTTAAAGAAATGCTCAACATCCTTACTCATCAGGGAAATGCAAATCAATATGACCCTGAGATTTCAACTTACACTCATCAGAATGGCTGAGATCAAAAACTCAAGTGACAACACATGCTGGAGAGGATATGGAGAAGGGGAACCCTACTCCACTGCTTGTGCGAATGTAAACTTGTACACCCACTTTGGAAATCAATCTGGTTCTTTCTCAGAAACTTAGGAACAGTGCTTCCTCGAGATCCAGGTATGCCACTCCTAGGCATATATCCAAAAGATGCTCAAGTATACAACAAGGACATTTGCTCAACCATGTTTGTAGTAGCTTCATTTGTAATAGCCAGAATCTGGAAACAACCCAGATTTCCCTCAGTTGAGGAATGGATACAGAAATTGTGGTACATTTACACAATGGAATACTACTTAGAATGAGAAACAAGGAAATCATGAAATTTGCAGGAAAATGGTGGGAACTGGAAAGGAGCATCCTGAGTGAGCTATCCCAGAAGCAGAAAAACACACATGGTATATATTAACTTATAAGTGGATATTAAGCATCTAATATAGGATAATCATACTAAAACCTGTACACCTAAGGAAGGTAATCAAGAAAGAGGACCCTGAGTAAGATGCTCAATCTGCATTCACAAAGGCAAATGGGATGGACATCTGAAGAGGGAGAAAACAGGGTACAGAAGAGGAGCCTACCCCAGAGGGCCTTTGAAAGACTCTACTGTGCAGGGTATCAAAACATATGCTGAGACTTAGAGCCATATTTTGGGCAGAGTTCAGGGAATATTATGAAAGAAGGAGGAGATAGAAAGACCTGGGGGGACAGGAGCTCCACAAGGAGAGCAATAGAACCAAAAAATATGGACACAGGGCTCATTTGTGAGACTGATTCTCCAAACAATGACCATTCATGGATATAACGTACAACCCCTACACAGATGTAGCACTTTGCAGCTCAGTGACCAAGAGGGTTTCCCAGTAATAGGAACAGAGACTCTCTGGCATGAACTCATGTGCTAGCTCTTTGATCACATCCATCTGAGTGGGGAGCCACCTTACCAGACATCAGAGGAAGACAATGAAGCTAGTCCTGATGAGACCTGATAGACTAGGGTCAGATGGAAGGGGAGGAGGTCCTCCCCTATCATTTGACTGGAGGAGGGCATAGGAGAAAAAGATGGAGGTAGGGTTGGATTGGCAGAGGATGGGGAAGGGAGCTACAGCTGGGATACAAAGTGAATAAGTAGTAATTAAAAAAAAATAAAATAAAAATTAAAAAATAACACCAAGTAAGTAGCACTGTTGTCGTATCTGTAATTTCTATCTTGTTTGTGAGGCAGAACCAGGAAGACTGTTAACCCTTTTATTTAAGGCAGAGCATCTGCATAAAGAAACACAGTGCTTTGCTTCTCCTGATTCTTTTATTTCTTCACCTCTTCCTCCTCCTTCTTTACCTTATATATGTGAAGAAAATGTTCTACCACCTACCTGTATTCCTAGCTTCTGTGCCAAACAAGTAGATACAGATAGTCTTTGCATATGATAAAGACAGATGCTAAATCTCACTAAAGCTGAAAGGAAGTAATGTGTTATTAGATAAAAGAAAGACAACACAGAGAAGGCAACAGGCATAGGGGAGGCTGTCCTAGTAACAGCAGTAACAGAACAAGATAAAAAGACTTCAGGAGAAGTTTATTACAGGTGGTACAATGGCTGGCATTAACAAATAAAATACTACCTGCTCCCATCCTCTGGGTGGAAATTCTGTATTACTATCAGATTGTGAAGACTTTGTTAAAGGAATTTACTGTTTAAAAGGTTATTTGTCTTTCCCCTGATAGTTACTGTTTATTAATTAGGTACCCAATACTGTGCTAAGTCTTGAATACACAAAAGTGATTGATGCAAACATCATTCTTTCTCTATAAGCTTACAGTCTTGTGGAGTAATCCACCATAAACAAACCCATAGACCATGCATAAAAATGTATACATCACTATACATTCCACTATGAAATCTAAAGGAAAGCAAGAGGGACATAAAACCCCAGAAGGGATAAAGAACATATATATTCAAAGGCTGAGAGGTGAGAACATTTTAGTTCAGTAGGGAAAATGAAAGAAGGTGAATTTGTTTGGAATATACTAGGGAAGAAGAAAGGAATGATAGTAATAATACAATAATAATAATAAATGATAAAAGAGGAAGCTAGAGGGACTGAAGAGATGACTCAGTGATGAAAAATACCTCCTGTGGGGTTGGAGAGATAGCTCAGCTGCTCTTCCAGGGGTCATGAGTTCAATTTCCAGCAACCACATAGTGGCTCACAACCATCTATAAAGAAATCTGGTGCCCTCTTCTGGCGCTCAAGTATACATGCAGACAGAATATCATATACGTAATAAACAATAAATCTTAAAACAAACAAAAACAAATATCATTCTCTGATTTTTTGCAGAGTTCCTAGAATGTCCATGATGGTTGACAATCTTCTGTAGTTCCTATTTCAGGGAATTTGATGCCATATGACCTGGGATATAAGGCACCCATGTGGTACAATTATATATATATATATATACATACATATATATATATATATATATATATATATATATATAATTTAATATATACAATTAAAATACTCTCATCACTCATCTATGCAAAAGATAAAAATACCCCCCCCCTCAAAAAATGGTCAGTGGGTGTGGTGGCTCACAGTGGATCTCAGTGAGTTCAAGGCCATCCTGGTCAACAGAGCTAGTCCAGTCCAAGCAAAGCTTCACAGAGAAACCCTTTCTTGAAAAGCGAAACAAAACAACAACAAAACAAAAACAAACAAATAAAAAAGATCATAAAGCAAGTGTGGTGACACATGCCTGTAAATGGAGCATCAGGAAGGTCAGGAATGAAGTTCAACCTGGACTATATGAAACTGTCTCAGAAACAAAACAGCAGCAACAAGAACAAAACTGCACAAGAATCTGAGTGCCTGTGATCCTTTTGGACATTGAAATTTTTTAACTTAATTCCTGGCTACATAGGAAGCTATTGAGGAGTGTAGTTGTTTGACTGATATGTTTGAAAATCTGGTCCCCCATTGGTGGAACTGTTTTGGAAAAAATTAGGAAGTGTGATCTTGTTGAAGAGGTTTGTCACTGTGGGTGAGCTTTGAGATTTTAAAATCCCATACCATTCTCAGTTTGCTCTTTGCCTCATACTTGCAAATCAGGATGTATGCTCTCAGCCACTGTTCTCTCTGATGCTCTGCCTGCCATACCTGTCTGCCACTATGGTCCCTGCCATGATGGTCATGTACTTACCCTCTGAAACTCTAGGTACCCAACCAACTTTCTTTTTCTATAAGCTGCCTTGGCCATTATATCTTAGCACAGTGATAGAAAAGTAACTAAGACAAGGGTTTGAAAACAGGAGATAAATGATTTGATGTACACTTACCTCAAAGATCTTTCTGCCCTGCAAAATTAATAGTAAGACTTCAGAAATTTAAAACACATACACACACACAGATCTCTGTGCTGCCCAGAGATGGGTCCATATGGCGTTGTTCTTGATTTCTAGTGTAACTTCAAGGGGAAATTTACACAATATCCTGAGCACTTGATAGCCTACAGATGAAGGAGGAGGATGTCCTCAAATTCCTTGAAGCAGAAACCTACTTAGGAGGTACCAACCTTGACTTTCAGATGGAGCAATACATCTACAAAAGGAAGAGTGATGGTTTTGTGTAATGGTACACTACTATAATCCTTGCTTTCAGGTGACTTGGGCAGGATTGTGAGCTTGGGCTATATAGTGAGATCATCTCAACAATGACAAGACAACAGCAACCAGAGATTGTTTTGGGGCTGGGATGTGTAGCTCAGTGATAAATCATGTGCTAAGCATGCACAAGGTGGCTCTAAGTCCCGTTGTCAGCTCCAAAAGGACTGGCTATTCTTTCAGAGGCCCCAAATTCAATTTCTAACAACCACATGGTGGTTCAGAACCACCTGCATTGGGATATGATGCCCTCTTCTGGCATGCAGGTGTATATACAGGTAGAGCACTCATATGCATTTAAAAAAAAAAAAAAACACAACCAAAAAACCCTGGCTGGAGAGATGTTCAGAGATTAAGAACACTAGCCACTCTACTAGAGGTCCTGAATTCAATTCCCAGCAAGCACATTTTGGCTCCCAATCATCTATAATGAGATCTGGTGCTATCTTCTGGCACTGTATACAGAATAAACAAATAAATCTTGTTTAAAAAAAAGCAAAAGCTGAGTATAATCTTCACTAATGAATGTGGTGGATGGGCTAGAAGAGCAGGAAAGGAAGAACCGTGGTAGCACCCAGGATACAGCTTGCACCAGATCTCCACACCATCTGCACCTCCTCCCCACTCCAGCATGCAAATTCACTGCGCCAACACAGCCAGCTTTGTGGAAATGCACCCTGTTTAGGTGCTCCAGATCTGCCCTCTGAGGAGCCCATCTTCCTTCTAATGTTCTGCTAAAGCTCTTGAAATTCTTTTTTTTAATTCTTTATTAATTACACTTTATTCACTTTGTATTCCCCCTGTGGTCCCCTCCCTCCTCTCATCTCAATCCCTCCCTTCCTCCACCCTCTGCATGCATGCCCCTCCCCAAGTCCACTGATAGGTGAGGTCTTCTTTTCCTTCTTTCTGATCCTAGTCAATTAGGTCTCATCAGGAGTGGCTGCATTGTCTTCTTCTATGGCCTGGTAATGCTGCTTCCCCCTCAGGGGGAGGTAATTAAAGAGCAGGCCAATCAGTTCAGGTCAGGGACCGTCCCTGTTCCTATTACAATGGAACCCACTTGGATACTGAACTGCCATGGGCTACATCTGTGCAGGGGTCTTAGGTTATCGCCATGCATAGTTCTTGGTTGCAGTATCAGTCTCAGGAAAGACCCCTGTGCTCAGATTTTTTTGGTTCTGTTGCTCTCCTTGTGGAGTTCCTGTCCTCTTCAGATCTTACTGTTTCCCACTTCTTTCCTAAGATTCCCTGCACTCTGCCCAAAGGTTGCTCATAAGTCTCAGCATCTGCATTGATAGTCTGCAGGGCAGAACCTTTCAGAGGTCCTCTGTGTCAGGCTCCTGACTTGTTCCTTTTTTCTCCTTCTTCTGATGTCCATCCTCTTTGCCTTTCTGGATAGGGATTGAGCATTTTGGCAAGAGTTCTCCCTCTTGATTAGTTTCTTTAGGTGTACAGATTTTAGTAGGTTTATCCTATATTATATGCCTATATGAGTGAGTATATACTGTGTACATCTTTCTGCTTCTGGGATAGCTCACTCAGGATTATCTTTTCCAGATCTCACCATTTACCTGCAAATTTCATTATTTCCTTGTTTTTTTTTTGTTTGTTTTTTTTTTTTATTTTTTATTTTATTTTTTTTTATTGCTGAGTAATATTCCATTGTGTAGATATACCACAATTTGTGCATCTATTCCTCCACTGAGGGGCATCTGGGCTGTTTTCAGGTTCTGGCTATTACAAATAAGGCTGCTACAAACATGGTTGAGCAAATGTCCTTACTGTGTACTTGAGACTCTTTTGGGTATGTGCCTAGGAGTGGTATGGCTGGATCTTGAGAAAGCACTATTAACTTTTGAACAAGGGGTCCTTCACTTATGTTTTGCACTGGACTCTGCAAATTATGTAGCCAAGCCCTGTTTACCAAACATGCAATCTAAGTAAGAGCAGCCTGCAAAGCATCACAGTACCTATTTATACTGTAGCCACTGCAGTCACGAGTACTTTAAAAAATGTCAAGACTCAATGGCCTAGGACACAGTCAATCAGCAATCTCTGAATTTTTCTTTCTTGCACCCCAAACATAGTTCAAACTGAAAATGGTATGCTTGGTACACAAACATTTTTTTCCCTCAAGACAGTGCTTTTCTGTGTAGCCTTGGCTGTCTTGGCTTTGTAGACCAGGCTGGCACTGAACTAACAGCCTCTCTGAGTACTGGGCTCACAGATATGCCTCACTGTGCCCAGATTACAGACTTAATTTTTAAACAGACTTAATTTTAAGTCAATAGCCTGCTTTTTGTCCTTAGGTTTTCTATATAAGAACTTGGAATATAGCTCATCTGATAAACATTTGTATCCATGAAACCTTTCCTTTGGTACACACCTGTAAACCCAATAAGGAGATGCAGTCAGGAGGATCAGAAGTTCAACATCATCTTTGTGTTCTTGGCACATTTGAGACTAGCCTAAGATACATAAAACCTGATCTTAAAAATAAGTTTTACATATATAAAGCCATCTTTTACATACATGGAACCAATGAACAGGGAAACACGTGAGAAAGTTATTATAAACTATCAAGACGGGAGATGACAATGATGTGAGGGTGAAGTGGACATGTGGGAACTAGGAGCAACAGGACTGAATGACAAGTGTGGGACTGAGGGAAAGGCCAGTATCAAGGGTAGCAATCATTAAGATTCTTGCTTATGCAAATGAGTGGTCGGAGTTGTGGTGATGTATCAGGGAAATTTCCAACAAATCTATCAGTCTCCTTTGTTATGGGTTGGGAGAAGCAATCTGAAGGGGTCTTTGTTGTGCCTGCAGGACATACGGTCAAATCCAATTCTCAGACTGCCTGCCTGAACTTGGAATATAGCTCATCTGGTAAACACTTGTATCCATGAAACCTTGCCTTTGGTACACACCTGTAAACCCAATAAGGAGGTGCAATCAGGAGGATTAGAAGTTCAACATCATCTTTGTGTGCTTGGCACATTTGAGGCTAGCCTGAGATATGTAAAACCACAGGAAGCACTTGCAATGACTGTACTGTGAAACCACTTATCCCATCACAGCCTACTGGGGGCGTACCAGGGTGAGAAATCCTCCCCACAAGGTGGAACCATCTCCATCTTCTCTTCTAAGGCAAGAAATGCTGTCGTCTCTCTTGTGTAGCTTCATTGCTAACTGAACTAAGTTCAGTTCCTAGCATCCATGCTGGGTAGCTCACAATTGCCTCTAACTCTAGCTATGGGAGCTCTGACACCCTCTTTTGGTCAGCACAGGAACATGTATAGCCTTCCTCCCTTGAGGTTCCCAGCCCTTAGCAAAACAAATCTGGACTTGTTTTATTCTATCCCTTGTTAGTGAAAGGTAATTGTAGTTATCTTAGGGGTGAGATGGACTTCAGCCAACCTGCCCTGTCTGGGCTTATCAGTTTCAGCAGCCTGGCAGTTGTTGGGTGAGAAATCAAAGTATAGCTTCAGTGGATGCTAATGTGTTCCTGTGTAGATAGGACCACACAGGACCTTTAGGCCTTTACCTTATGTCATGGTAAAACTTCATTTACAAAGCATCGATTTAAATATCTACTAGTCTATCTAAGAACTTAATAGAATAAATATACTCAGGAAGGTAGTGCTCAATTCTAGGTTGAGAAACAACTTTGATCAAAAGAAAGAAATTAAAATAACTTGCAGGTTGGGGATGTAGTTTAGTATTAGTAGGGGGAATAATGATTACCTTGGGTTAATGTCAATATTTGCAAATAGAATTTAAACAATATGCATTTAAAGAGTAAATGTGGACTGGGGAGATGGCTCAGTGCTTAAGAGAATTTGATTCTCATCCAAAGAACTAAGTTCAGTTCCTAGTATCCATGCTGGGTAGCTCACAATTGCCTCTAACTCCAGCTCTGGGAGCTCTGACAGAGTCTTTTGGTCATCACAGACACACACATACACATTTACACACACAGAGTTACACACACACAGAAAATAAAAATAGATCTTTGTTACATTGCCTCATATTATTTAATAGAGTTAAAACATGTGTGTGGTAAAAATGTATGGTAATCCATATTTTAAAAGCTTTTTCTTCATGCATATTTTTTGTTACCAGTATAGTATAAAACACATATAGTGTTTTATGCATATATATCTTTACACATACATTGTAAAGATATATCATGTACATGTATGTGTTTGTATGTGTTACTCTATATTTTAAAAATGGTTTTCTTTCTGTTTATTTTTGTTACTTTTGAATTAAAACAAAATATATTTACTTAAAAAAAGGTAAAATGAGAACCCTACCAGTATAATGTCAACCCAAAATGGATCAAAGACCCAAATATAAGAGCTATAACTATGCAGAGCTTACATAGAAGTGGATCTTCATGATGTCAAATTCAATAATGGATTCAATAATTCAATATTCAATAATGGATTCAATAATTCAATAATGACACCATGAGTCATTAAAGAAATATAAATCAGGAGGACAGTAAGGTATCTACTCAGCTAGGCCTGGTGGTTTAATTCCATGCTGTTATCCTCAATATTGGGGGTGAAAATTAGGTAGGAGGGTCCAGAGTTCAAGAATAAATGCTTCATAGAAAATAGAGACCAACTCCCTTGTAATAATCAATGGGAATCAGTTGGAAATTGGGTGGGAAAATTCAGATGTTTCAGATATGGTTTAGAAAAATAGCCATTGTGATTATATGTAGCCATTGTGATTGTGTGCCTCAGAAAAGGTCACCCCGCCCTGCTAAACTTCACCCAATTCTGTAATGCCAATACTTGTGCTCCCCTGCTTGTTGCCATGGAAAACAACCCCCTGATCACTCAAAGCTCATGGTCACACTTCTCTACTGCTGTATCAGTGGGACTTGGGTCCCGAGTTCGATCACTCTTGGAATAAAGCTCTCTTGCTATTGCATCGTCATCTCCAGGTCTCTGAGGGTCCCATGAACCTGGCATTACAATATGAAATAGGCAAACCCATAGAATCAGAAAGCAAGTGTTATTGGCAGGGCCTAGAGATGGAAATGGTAGTGTCTGTTTAATGGATTTTAAAAAAAGAAGAAGAAGAAGAAGAAGAAGAAGAAGAAGAAGAAGAAGAAGAAGAAGAAAATATTTTGAAACTAGATAGATGTATTCATTGTCAAACGGTGAGATATATTAAATGCCACTGGAGTGTACATATAATTTGATGATATATAAACTTTATCACAGGTATAAAAAGATTTAAAAAAATTATGTGTGTGGATTTTGCATGTTCATGTTCCCCATGCATGTCTGTTTCTGGAGGAGACCAGAGGAGGATCACATGTACCTGGTGTTAAGGATGGATGGTTGTGGACTGTCAAGCAAATGCTGGGAGTCAAATCTGGTCTTCTGGAAGAAAAACACAGTGCTCTCAACTGTGTAGTCATCTCTCCATTCCCTTATCTCAAATTTCAAAAAGAAGGTAAAATTGGCAGTGGAGGGGACCCCACATGAATAATTTTTTTAAAAAATCAAACACAGTCATGTGGTGTCCAGCTTCAGAGAACATGTGGGAGATTACAGGGGGCCAACTCTGACTTCATAACTCTGCTGTTAAGCCATGGAACAGGTTGTCTCTCGAGGAACTGAGATTACTCTTTACTGAAAAAAGTGGAGAAAGAGCTCCCAGGAACATGGCTGGGAGGTGTGGTGGGAGGTTTTGTTTGCTTTAATTATTTTGAAAACCATCCTACTCTTCATCACTTATGCTGACTCCCCCAGCCGACTAGGAACCATTTACAAAGGAGGTCCTGACTTAAAGCACCCCCTCAGTTTCAATTCTTCTAGCATGGCCCGGCCCAACTGGGACGCTCAGACCCTTGCTGAAAAAGTCTGCCCTGTCACTGGGAATATAGCTTAATGGTAGAAGGCTTCCTAGCATGTATGAGACCATAAGTTCAATCACCAGCACGGAATTGGGAAGGGAAACACTCATAAAAGCGAACTAGTCAGTCAGAGCAGCTGAGCTCATGACTCTGAGTTCACAGCTCTAGTCACTAGCTTTCTGCTTGTCATTGGCAGAGGGTGTATGTGTTGCACTAAGCACATTATCATCTACTATATATGACATGTTAAGGATCAAACCCCTCTGTGAATGATGTCCTCACAAAGATAATTTCTAAACCACAGGTTCTAAAAACTTCAGTCTTAATTTGGGTACATATTCAACTACTAAAACTTCAAAATCATTAAGAAGTGACAAAGTAAACTCATCCAAGTGTTGTGCCAGCCAAATCTGAAAACATCAGTAGTGGATATTTTGGCAACATTGACTGTCTCTGACATGAACTGATTGGCCTGCTCTTTGATCACCTTCCCCTGAGGGGGGAGCAGCTTTACCAGGCCACAGAGGAAGACAATGCAGCCACTCCTGATGAGACCTGATAGACTAGGATCAGCATGAAGGGGAGGAAAACCACCCTATCATTGGACTGGCGGAGGGGCATGGGTGGAAATGGAGAGGGTGGTGGGATTGGGAGGGGAGGAGAGAGGGAGCTACAAGGGGGGATACAAAGTGAATAAATTGTAATTAATGGAAAAAAAAATAACAATATAAAAAATAAACTCAATTGACTTGGATAATCTCTAGACTGGACAAAGAGCCCCATGAATTTATTCGATTGTGCTTTTGCAGCAGAACAACTTGGAAGTTAACACCTGATTCAGCTACCAGAACCTTGAAACAAAAAAAAAAAAAACAGTGAAAGTCAGGTGGGCTGGACTCCTGGGGGTTTGGGGCTGGCCCATTTCAGGAGGATCCCTGGGAGGATGCTCTGTTCCTAGGTGGAATCCAACTCTCTTCAGGACCTCAGAGGAAAGCCCAAGCTGACTGCCCCCAGCCCAGAGACCATAGGCGCCTCTGAAGATTGCACAAGTCTTTTCCCCCCCGCCAGCTCAGTGGCATGTTTCTAAAATCCCCATCTGCACAACATAAACAGGGAACAGGCAGCAAAAAGCCTTGGTGGTGCAAATTCCAAGCTTCCAGCTGAGGGAGGAGAATCTCATCTGCGCTGCCAGTGGCAAGCAGGCAGCAGAAAAGAGCAAACTTTCCAGTGACCCACCCCTCCATGCCCTTCTCTCCCCACTGCAAAAGGGGAGAGAGAAGGCGGAAGGAAAGACCCCGCTCCAGGAGAATAAAGAAAGGGAGGGGTTGTTGAAGCAGAGGCCCGGCCTCTAAGAGCTCGGCCTCGGTGGCGACCATCTTCCTGAGCTGCGGGTTTGAGCTAGCCCCGGAGGAAACCTAAGGCTGAGCCCTCTCGGATGGGGTGGGGAGGGGCTGGCGCGATGCATGGCGCAAGGCGCAGTGAGCGCCTCCATTGTCCAGTATGATGGAAGCGTCGTTGCTATGGCTACAGACTCTGAAGGGGAAAATGCTGAGCTACTCCCGGGCCTGGTGGGGGCGGCGGTGAGGGTTGAGACCGGAACCCTCTTCCAGGGGCGCGTTAGCGGCGGTCGTGGGCTCGCTAGTGGACTACTGCATTTTGGTAGGCTGAGACCAGGAGAAGCCAGGTAAGGGTGTGGGCAGGCACCACCTGGGCTCTACCTTTGCTCCCCGGGCTCGCCTCCCTCCCCCCTCTGGCTCCGCCTCTGCCCCTGGGCTCACCCTCCCGCCCCTGGGCTCCGCCTCTGCCCGGGCCCCCCTCCTGGGCCCGCTTCCCCCCTCTGGGCTCCGCCTCCCCCGGGGCTCCGCCCCCTCCCGGGCTCCACCCTCGCCTGCGGGCTTCTCCCCGCCTCCGCCTCTGGGCTCCGCCTTCGCCCACAGCAGCCTTCCACTGGGCCAGGTGGTGCTGGGCCTGGGATCACGACTGGGAGGCGGGGAGGAGAGAGGGTTTGTTCCTGAGGTGGAGGAGTGGCGGGTCCACGGGTGTCGCCATCGCAGAGCGGTTGAGCCCTGGCTGGCTGTGGGTGTGTGTGGGGACCTGGGATTGCGCGTCGCAGGGCGAGGCTGAGGCTGTGCAGTTGGAGATGGCGAGCTGGGTGGGTCGGGAGAGCCTGCTCGAGTTCAGACAAGAGCTTCTGTGGAGGCTGCTAGTACCAGGGACCACGCTTTCCTGCCGCTGGGGTTGGGGAGGCGGAGCACACTATGTGGAGTTCCTAGGGATATACTTGTGCCTGGCATCCTGAGGAAGAGTGATGCTGGGGAAAGTACTCCAGGAAAGGAAGTACAGAGAGTTTGGTGTTGCCTCCTGCCTGGCCTGGTGTGGGGGTGGGGGTGGGCGAGTTTGGACATTCCAGTGGAATGAACACGAGCTGCTTGGAAAGGCCACAGAATCCTTGCACCTTGAAACATTTCTAGGACTATAGTTTCAGGATGTATGTGCCGGCATTCCAGAATGAAATGACAGCCAGCCAACCACTGAAGGTGCTCTCTCTCACTTAGCTTTCAAGTGGTTTGATTGTTCTCTTTATTCCATCAGAGAATTCATCTTAAGGAACAGTTTGGTATATACATTGCTGTTTATACTTTGATGGACTTGCACAACCAGGAGTATACAGGGTTCATGTGGGCTTATTTTCCTTTGTGTTGCTATGTGTAGATAATCAGGATGTAATAACAAGGTTACTGTAGAGCTGGGAAAGCTCTTTTATTTCAGGTTTAATTCAGTTTTACACTTGCAAGGAATTTTAGCTACCAGCCCAGCAGCCCCTTGTCTCAGGAGGTGTTTTAGGTTGTGTTTGGATGATTGTTCCTCATTGGTAGCACTAGTGTACTAATGTTCTACTCTCTCTTTTTATTGTTTATTCATCCCTAAGAAATTGTTTAAGAGAAGGGGACCCTTCACATTTTTTTTTCTCATTATTACCTAATTGAGGTCATTTAAGAGAATTGCTTGCAGGTCAGTAGGATGGCTTAGCAGATAAAGGAACAGCTGGGCAAGCCTGGAAACCTGAGTTTGATCCCTGTTTATACTTTGATGGACTTGCACAACCAGGAGCATACAGTGTTCATGCAGGCTTATTTTCCTATTTGTATTTCTTTGTATTGTTATGTGTAGATAATCAGGATTTAATAACAAGGTTACTGTAGAGCTGGGAAAGCTCTTTTATTTCAGGTTTATTTCAGTTTTACACTTGCAAGGAATTTTAGTTACCAGCCCAGCAGCCCCTTGTCTCAGGAAGTGCTTAGGTTGTGTTTGGATGATTGTTAGTCGTTGGTAGCACTAGTGTACTAATGTTCTACTCATCTCTTTATTAGTTATTCATCCCTAAGAAATTGTTTAAGAGAAGGGACACTTCACATTTTTTTCTCACTATTACCTAATTGAGGTCATTTAAGAGAATCGCTTGCAGGTCGGTAGGATGGCTTAGCAGATAAAGGCTCTTGCTGGGCAAGCCTGGAGACCTGAGTTTGATCCCTGAATTCCTGAAAAGGTGGAAGGCAAAAATGATTGCACAGAGTTGTCATCCGACCTTCCCATGTGTTCACTACTATTCATCCTTTACCCACATCATGAACACCCCCCCCCACACACACACACATACACAATAAAAAAAGAAGACTGTGGGCTGTATTTAGAGAATCTTCTTGCTGTTCCAAAATGTCATGCCATTTCATTTTTCATTCTCTTACAGACATAGTCTTACCCAGACTGCCAGTGTGGAAAATCAGCTTTGTTTTTAATCTTGTTCAGTTTTCAGTTACATTGTTCTTCTTACAACAATTTTATTTAGTTGTTTTTTTTTTTTTTTTTTGACACAAATTCTTTCTACAGAGACCTGGTTGTCCTGGGCTTCCATATGTAGACCAGGCTGGTCTTGAACCTACAGAGATCTGCCTTCCTCTGCCTCCCAAGTGCTGGAGTTAAAGACCACGTGCAGCTTCCCCACAAGAATTTTGAAACAATAACAAACTTGAAGATAGTTCCAAGTATGTACAATTTTTTGCTGTTTTAATTTGCACATTTTGAGAGGAAGCTGCTGACCTTATGCCCTTATGACCATTCTGACCTTGAGCATGAATTTAGTGTTGATTTTATACAAACAAGAACTTTGTCTTACATAATGACAGTGCAGTTATCAAATTTGGTAATTCACACTGACACAGTATTGCATTTAATTTGGGGTTTTGTTGACAATGTCATTACTCACATAATTGTTGAGGAAGTTGGTACATTTAAGTGTTGTATTGTTTCTTTATCTCTTTAGTCTCTTTCAATATGGAATAGTTCCATCATTTTTTCATGATCCTGTCACTTTTGATGACTGTGGGTCAGTTGTATTTTGTCTTCATTAATTTATTTATTTGTTCATTTTACATCCCACTCACAACCCCACTCCCTCCTCTCCTCCCAGTTCCTCATCACACTCACCCATTTTCCCCAGATACCCCCTAAACAATCTGCCCTGGAACATCAAGTTACATCAGTATTAAGTACCTCCTCTTTCACTGAGGCAAGACAAGGCAGCCCTGCTAGGAAAATGGGATCCAGATGGAGCAACAGAGATAGGAGCCCAAGTCAGAGACAGATCCTGATCTAGTTGTTAGGGACCCACTTGAGGACAAACAGCCCATCAATTTCATATGTGGAGGGGTCCTAGGACTAGTCCAGGCATGTTGTTTTGTTGGTGGTTCAGTCTCTATGAGGCCCCATGGTCCCAGGTGAGCTGGCTATGTAAGTCTTGTGGTGTACTAACACCCTACCAGCTCCCTAAATCTTCCTCTAACTCTTCCACAAGACTCTCCTGAATTCTGCCTAATGTTTGTTTGGCTGTGGGTCTCTGCAACTGTTTCCATTATCTGTTGGATGAAGCCCCTCAGATGATAGATAATGCTAGTCCCCTGTCTACAAGCATAGCAGAGTATTATTAATAGTGTCAGAAGTTGAGTCTTTCCCATGGGTTGGGTCTCAAGTTGTGCCAGTCATTGGTTGGCCATTTCCTCAATCTCTGTTCCATCTTTTATTCCTGCATGTCTTGTAGGTGACAAATTTGGGTGGAGGGTTTTGTGAGTTGATTGGTGTCCCCCTTCCTCCACTGGCTACAAGATGGGTCCACTTCAGTCTCAATATCCCTGCTGCTGGGCATCTCAGCCAGGCTCACAACCCCATATTTTCCCAGGTACCTCCAGAATTCCAGGTCTTCATCTTATCTCAGAGATGTGGCAACACCATTTTCCTTCTCTCCTAGCCCTCTCACCCCATCTGCACTTTACCCACACCTGATCCCCTGTCCTGTTCCTCTCTTCACCCCCTCTCCCACCCACTTCCTCTCTCCCTCCACTTCCCATGTCTGTCCCCTTCTTAGTGGGATTCAAGTATCCTTTCTTCTACCCTCCATGTTATTTAGTTTATTTAGGTCTGTGGGTTTGTAACATGGTTATCCTGTACTATATGGCTAATATCCCAGGTTAGTTATTTTTATAGACTCTCTCTAAGCTCTCTGTGTTCTCATGGATCAATACATAAACTTGGACAAGGGTATCACAACAGTGCAACACACTGTGTCCTGTCAGGTTGGACATACTTTCACTTTGATTACTTGTAATCAGTGTTTTCCAGGATTTTCTACTACACAGTTAATACCCTGCACCCCCATGAGTACCTTGACATTCTGTGTCTTGGTCCTCATCAGAATGTTAATGCATTTGCCATACACTTACATCAATATGGATTCATGATTTATGTGCCTTCTGTAGTGGACTGGACTGTTACTGTTTGTTTTAGTCTGCTGGGGCTAAATGACAAATGATTTATAAACAAAGGTTTTACTTTTCACAGTTGTGAACTCTGGAAAGTCTAAAGTTAAATTATAAGGTCTAGTTGGGGGCATGCTTGTCTACAGTCCTGTTCTCACTTTAAACTCAGTGTTCAAAAGGGCCACATGATTTTATAAAGTCTCTTCAATAAGGTTATGAACCTATTTATAAGGGCTTCACCTCCCAGACCTGAGTACCTCCCAAAGGTCTCATGCAGTTCTATTACTTTGGGTCTCAGAACTTCAACGTAGGAATTTTGGGAGGACATAGATATGCAGATCATTTTGATGTTTAAATTGTTTTGTCATTTGACCAATGAGAGCTTATAAATCTGGCTTCTGTGTCTTTTTTTCTTTCCATTTTTTAATCTTAATTTTTATTAATAACACTTTATTCACTTTGAATCCCTCTATGCTCCCTCCCTCCTCCTCTCCCAATCCCATCCTCCCTCCCCCTTCTCCACACATGTGCCTCCCCAAGTCCACTGATAAGGGAGGTCCTCCTCTCCCTCCCTATGATCATTGTCTATCAGGGCTCATCACAAATAGCTTCACTGTCTTCCTCTGTGGCCTGGTAAGGCTGCCCCCCTCAGGGGGAGGTGATCAAAGAGCAGGCCAATCAGTTCATGTCAGAGACAGTCCCTATTCCCATTACAATGGAATTCACTTAGACACTGAACTGCCACAGGCAACATCTGTGCATATTTCTAGTTTATCTCCATCAGTGGTCCTTGGTTGGATTATCAGTCTCAGAAAAGACCCTCTGCCCTTTTTTTTTTTTTTTGGTTCTGTTGCTCTCCTTGTGGAGCACCTTTCCTCTCCAGCTCTCATTATTTCCTACTTCTTTCTTGAAGTTCTGTGCACTCTGCCCAAAATTTGGCTACATGTCTCAGCATCTTCTCTGATATCCTGCAGGGTAGAGCCTTTCAGATTCCTCCATGGTAGGCTCCTGTCCTGTTCTGTTTTCTTCCTCTTCTGATGTCCATCCTCTTTGCCTTACTGAATGAGGATTCAGCATCTTAGCCAGAGTCCTCCTCGTTTATAAATTTCTTTAGTTGTACAGATTTTAGTATGTTTATCCTATATTATATGTCTAATATCCACTTATGAGTAGTATATACCCTGTGTGTCTTTCTGCTTCTGGGATACCTCACTCAGGATGATCTTTTCCAGTTCCCACCATTTGCCTGCAATTTTTATGTTTTCCTTGCTTTTTATTGCTGAGTAATATTCCATTATGTAGATGTACCACAATTTCTGTATCCATTCCTCAGTTGAGGGGCATCTGGGTTGGTATTATAAATAGAGCTGCTACACACATGGTTGGACAAATGTCCTTGTTGTATATTTGAGCATCCTTTGGATATATGCTTAAGAGTGGTATGGCTGAATCTTGATGAAGCACTATTTCTAATTGTCTGAGAAAGTGCCAGATTGATTTTCAAAGTGATTGTACAAGTTTACATTCCCACCAGGAGTGGAGGAGGGTTCCTCTTTCTCAAAATCATCTTCAGCATGTATTGTCACTTGAGCTTTAGATCTTAGCTATTCTGATGGATGTAATGTGAAAACTCAGGGTTGTTTTGATTTGCATTTCCCTGATGACTAAGGGCATTGAGCATTTCTTTAAGTGTTTCTCTTCCATTCCTCCATTGAGAATTCTCTGTTTAACTCTGAAGCCCATTCTTTAATTGAATTACTTGATTTGTTGCTGTTTAACTTCTTGAGTTCTCTATATATTCTGGATATTAACCCTCTTGTCAGATATAGGTTTCTACCCCTGTGCAAATGGAATTTCCACATTGCTTCTGATTTTCCTTGTTGCCACAGTTCTCTTGATATAAATAAATGTAACAAAAGTCTTTGTTGGAACCAGTCAGCTAATATTAGAAAAAAAAATTTAATAATTTGAGATATAGTCTAACTTTTTGGAATCATTTGGAGACAGTATATATTTACATAGCCATGGATGTTTTAGAACTCAATCTGTGGAGCTGGGCATGGTGGCATGCACCTGTAATCCCAGCACTCAGGGAGCAAGAGGCAGGCAGATCTCTGTGAATTTAAGACCAGATTGGTCTACAAAGTGAGTCCAGGACAGCTGAGGATACACAAGCAAATTTCCCCTCCAAAAAAAAAAAAACAAACAAAACAAACAAACAAACAAACAAAAAACAAAGAAACAAACAAACCAAAGAATTCACTCTGTGTACCATGCTGACCTCAAACTCAGAGAGAGTGGACTGCCTCTGACTCCCAGTCTAGGATGACAGGGATATACTTCTGAGCCAAGCTGAGATATGTTTTTAAAATGACCTATTGTTGAATCCAGGAATGAAAGGATAAAATGAGATGTACAGAGGAACCATTATTCTTTCAATAAACAGTAATAATTCTTCAAATTCTTTAGTTATTTGTACTTCCAAATCATTTCTGATGTTGTCAATAAGTGAGTTCTTTCCTTTGCTTTGTTAATTTCATCCATTTAAAAATGTTTGAGTGTGTTTGCATGTATACACACCTATGCCATGGTGTGTATGTGCCAGCGAGAGGACAACTTATTGCTGTTTATTACCTACATCCCCTATGTGAGTTCTAAACTGAAACCCAAGTAGTCTTTTAGCCAGTGAACACACTCGCCCTTATTTGGGTTTAATTATTTTTATGTATGTGGTGGTGTGTGAGTTTGCATACACAACAGCCCAAGTATAGAAATATTTAAAAAATCTGTTGGAGTAATATGGGATATGCAGAGATTGAGCTCAAATCATCTTGTGTAACCACAACCAACTTTACACACTGAGACAATTTTCTGACATTCACTTGTAGTTCTGAGAAAGAGTTATGAACAAATCTTTACTCCTGAGAATAAATTAACACATTCCAAAACACAAAAGCAGTAAATCATTTTCATTTGCAAACAGCATTTTTTCAAATTATTTCATTTTATCCCATCCTTAGATGACAATATATTTATACTCAGAACATAAGACAGTATTTTACTGATGTAAAGTTTCAACTAAGTTTAATTGAGTATCAGTGAGCTCAATGGGGAATGTTTGTGGTTTTGCAAAACTGACATGATCTTGCCGATCATATAAGATTGGTAAAAATAAAGCCCACAAAGCTTTCACACACTCTTCAAATCTCTATCATGGCCTAAGAACCCATAGTCACATTACACACACAAAACACCCTTTTTAAAAATAAATCTCATTGTTGATACAATACCTAGCACCTCTCGATAATTCTCTTAGAAGACAGTACTTCAAGATGATGTGCCTTATAGTAAATAAGGAACATGAGGAGGCATGGAACTTCAAACAAAACATACATACATACATACATACATACATACATACATACAATTAAGCATTTTAACATTAATTTTGGTTAAAATACATTGACAAAACAAAACACATTGGGGAAACATCTTGAAGGGTGGCACATGAGAATCAAGATTTAAATTGTAGCCATGACTAATTGGTGACATCCAAACAAAGCTGAAAAAACAAATGTTTCAAATGAATTTGTGAAAACATGAAAATCAAAAGCACCACGCTTTCTCAGAGACCCTTTCTTGAAGAGCCTGATCACACACTGTTTGATATTAATAAGGAATGGACTACATGGATGATCAGAATGCCATTCTATCCATTGCAGCAGAAAAATACCTATCACCAAATGGAAATGCATAAGAAGATGAACAACAGCCACAGAAAGAAGATCAGAATTACCTAATAAATGTTTGTGAATGGATTACTACACATAAAGCAAACATCAAAACCTACTCCAATGTTTCAAAATATAGACCATAATCATAATTGGTGATATCCTCACATTACCATGTGAACATGGTAAATAATTTACTTCCTTCAAGGCTATGATAAAAACAGATTTAAGAAGGTTTCTTTTCATGAAAATGAATATATTTATTATGCCCAACATCATTAAATCTTTTACATAAATATGGTTGCTCTCTTCTATGAATTATTTTCTACTTCTTGACATCAAGATAATATACAAAGGATTCAAGATATTTACAGAACTAGAGATATAGCTGTGCAGTTAAGACAAATTCATTTCCAGGATCTAGATTGGGGTTTTGAAAACTTCCTGTAATCCCTGCTTAAAGAAAACCAAATGGTCTGTTCTTCCTGTAGACTAGAATGCATAGGCACATAAACACACAAAGACATATTGTTATCACATAATGGAAATTAAAACAAATTCCTAAACTAATATGTTTACTCATGAATATTTTTCATGTGTAACCATTTATTCCTGTAGCTCATGTGTTGAGGTACCTACAGGCTTGTCTACAGAGTTTTTCTTCATCATGAATTCCTTCATGTAACAGACATCAAACATGTGGGTTTGAAGGGAGAGAAACAAATCTTTCTCAGTTGGTGGTGTCATTTGGGAATGTTTAAGAAATGCAGCCCTGCTGGTGGAAGTATGTTACTTGGGATGGGCTTGATAGTTTTCAACTGCATATCATTTGTAGTTCCCACACTCTGCTTCATGCTGTAGGTTGATGATGTGAGCTCCAAGCTTCCTACTTTATCTGCCAGGTGTGACACTTTTGATGTCCATTTCATAGTGATCCCATATCCCTCTGAAACAGGAACACAAAGTAAACACTTTTGGAAGTTGCCTTTGACATTGTGTTTTGTCACAGAAAAGGCACTAATCCACACCATAAATTTTACAACTGGATGATTCATTTAATGTAATTGAAGAGAATTGTAAAATCTAAAAGGGCTACCTCAATGTATAAATTCATAGACCTTTTGTCCATATGAGCTTACAACTGAAAACAAAACAAGGATGGATGTCATAATGTATGAATACATTGTTGACACTTGTTAAAATATCCCTGCCCAATTAATCTTGCTTAAATGAATGCAAGTTGGTTGGTCAAAGATCTTAACAAATCTTTTATTCTAGCAGATATCCTTCAGAATGGATTCTTTCAGGTTCTCAAAGTCTACTGTGATATGCAAAGGCTTTATCGGGTTACTTACACACTCTGAAGCACTCTTTAAGTTCATAGTCCATAAGAAAGCTACAGACTTCCCAATAGCTGACCAGCTTTTGTTATTCATTGTTTTTTTTTTTTTACAAAATGTGATGTTTCCATACCATGGCTTCTGTTCCCCTAAACATAATGACTGTTCCAAACTAAAATTTCTCTTCTCTAAGACAAAATATGTCTTCCTAACCACAAAAGAACAAATGGATATGATAGGTTCTACTGTAAAACCTACACTTTGCATCAGTTGACATCATCAATGACATAAAGACATCACATATCCCTAAACATTGATAGAAAAATTATTTGTAAGACAGCACAGACAGTTTTGATATTTCAAACTCAGAACCTCTGTAATTTTCTGTCTCATTGGGTATATAGGTGTCACAGTTGAGCTCCAAAGATTGTTATGTGGCCTTAATCAACCAGTAGTGCCTGGATGACAATAAATTTTTGTCATTTGCATTGAACTAGTGTTTGAGTTGTAGTGAGCGGACTGGAGAATACAGAGGCCTTACCACATTGATTATATTCAAAGAATTCTTCTCCAGTGTGAAACTTTTATGACCATGAAGATTATAGATATGTGCAAGGCCTCACATTTTAACACATCTATAAGGTTTCTCTCCAGGACGAATTCTTTCATGATGATGTTAAGTACACTCATAGTCTTTCTGTGTAGTATGAATTCTTCCATGACCTTGGAGATGATTATGATGAGAAAAAAGTTTTACCATATTGATTATATTCATAAGATTTCTCTCCATTACGTGTTCTTCATGTCTTAGGAGACTTTATGTTGACAGCATTTCTTTTCAGTGTGTGTTCTTTTATGTATTTGTGCCTTGGAAAGGCTTTTCCACATTGGTTATATTCATATTCATATTGGGTTTCACTCCAATATGTTTTCTTGTCTTGGGAGATAACTGTTACATGGAAAACCTTTACGATATTAGTTATATTCATAGTTTTTCACCAGTATACATTTTTTTTTTATGTATTAGGAGATGAATGTGTTGTACAAAGGTGAAACCACACTGTTTACATTCATAAGGTTTTTCTCCATTGTGTGTTATATTACGTTTTCAGAGACTACTCTAAAATGGGTATATGCATGAGGTTTCTCTCCAGTGTGTGTTCTTTTATATTTTTGGAGACTACTATGACATTCAAAGGCTTTACCACATTGGTTACATTTATATGGCTTCTTTCCAGTATGGGTTCTTTTATGCATTAGGAGATGACTGTTAAATGAAAATATTTCACCCCACTGGTTGCCTTCATAAAGTTTCTCTCCAGTGTGTGTTCTTTTTATGTATTAGGAGATGACAGTTACATGCAAAGTTTTTATCACACTGATTACATTCATATGGATTTTTTCCCAGTGTGTGATCTTTCATGCATTAGGAGAGGAGTATTAAAAAATGATTAACCACATTGGTTGCATTCATAAGGTTTCTCTCCAGTATGGGAGAGACAAGGACTAGAACCAGGACCAGTATTCTCCTGTTTCACTGTCTCCTAATTAATCTGTTCGCCAGCAGAGGGCGCTGGCTCTGAGACACCACTGGTGGTGGAATAGCACTCTAAACCTCTGGAAGAGCATCTCGTGCTCTTAACCACTGAGCAGTCTTGTCAGTCATCCCTCTCTTCTCCTGCAGTTCTTTTCATCCTTGAACTGTCTTCTGTGTCCCTGAGCACTTTAGTGGTGATGGGAGGCAACTTCTCCATCAATTATCTCTGGAATGGTTGACGGTTTCATCAGCGGAGCCTGCTGGGCTGGTGGCCCGCAGGGAGAGCCCATTAGGGGAAGGCTCTGGCAGGGTGACTCCGGGAAGTGACCATTCTTCCTCAGCATTGTTCTGGGTGGAACTCGGAACCCCGGTTGCCAGGTAACAGGAGGCCAGCAACAGCAACAGCAGCCTGGACAGGCCAGCCGGTCCAGAGGAGCTGGAGAGATGAGTCTGTTCTGCTTCCACACCTCCAGGGGTTCCGGTCTCAGAGAAGACAGCGGTGGTCACCTGTGCCGCTGCTGGAGACACGTGGTGCTCACCCTGACACGTTTCTGGCCTGTTTCCCTCTGGGAGACCAAGGAAACCAGGACCACCCTGCAGCAGGGAAGCATTCTGGTCCACCCTACCCCCCATCCACCATTGTCGCAGCCTGGGAGAGTGTTCCTATTGGAACACTGAGGAATGCTTTTCATGCCTGCTTCCCGCTTAGGTGTAGGGAAAGGGGTCGTTGGTGCCCCTCGGGGTTTGCACACTTAAAGCCTCCCTCCTGCCCTGGTCCTTCCTCATAGCGAAAGGGAGTGAGCCTTCCCACATGGCATCCCCATTCTCAGCAATGATGGCTTGGACTATGTGTAGCAGATGATCCCCTATTTGCCCACTGCTGTGCAGAGGGACGACAGGGTGTCCCTCTTCTTCTTTCTGGCCCTTTATCCAAAGTTTGCCACCATCTGGGTGGTTCTGGAACTGATCATGAAAAGGCAGGAGAGTGGTTCCACCAGGGATCTATCCAGCCCTCAGATCTCCTCCTGCTGTTTCCCAGGGCCCATGCCCTGTGCACTTACAGAACTGGACGTCTGAGTCCCAGCAGCCTGGGTCCCAGACCTGGCTCCTTAAAGTGACATGACCAAACATGGGCGATTGTGGCAGGGGTGGGGCTCTAACAGGTGCCATTCACCTTTCCCAGGAAATGTCACACACCACCCTTTCTCATGCCCTGAGCGACCTTTCCCCATTTGTGTAAAGGATTCTGGACCCCATTTGCGGTGTTTGTTATGGATGGAACCCCTAGCACCCCCAAACCCATCCCTGGGAAGATTCTAATAGTTCCTTCTAGATGTCTGGGTGGCTTGGGGACACAGGGCCTTAGGGGTAACACCCCCTTGGACTGTCACAGGTATAGATCCTTCAGGTGGAAAAGCAGACAAAGACATGAGTAGGCTTGGGGTGGAGGGGGAGGTGAGCAGGAAGGGGCGTTTGGGGCAAGGGTGGAGGGTCAGTTTTGGCCAGGAGCCTCACCTTTGGGGTTCTCTCCCTAGGGACTGTCCTCGCGACCTCACCTGCTGGTAAAGGACAGAGGTTTCCCACTGGGCTCCTGGGTTTTGAGCAGCAGAGGGAGAGAGAAAAAAGGAAAGGCCCTGGGCGATACCAACGCCTCCCCCGCAGTTCGAAAGAGAGGCCAGCTCCCTCTGCCCTGCTCTCACCCACAGTGCCATCTTCTCGTTCTTGTCCCAGTGGCTGCAAAAATTCCCCCAGGATTTCTCTGGGGCTCCCGGACCTGGCCATCGTGAGACGGCTGCTGGACTATCCGAGGATCCATGTGCCACTGCAGAGTTGGACTGCCAATCTGGGGAGATCCTCTGGGCAATGGATAAGCCCTAGATAAGCTGAAGCCCGAGAAGGAGGAGGAGGATTAGGAGGAGGATGAGGACCCGAGGGAGGCGCCTGGTGAGGCAGCAGCTGATTCCAACCCCGTGTCCCACAGGGGAAGTGTCCTGAAGCTCTGGCCAAGGAAGCAGAGGAGGAAGACTGTCAAATCGACTGTCCTGCGGGTAGGAGAGGGGACTGTGCCTTCCCTGGCATGGAGAGGCCATCTTGGGTTAGCTCACCCCATTCTGCGTGCCTTCAGGCTGCTCCCTTATCCCAGATGATGGCTCACCCCTTTCTTTGCTCAGATCCGGGGCTACTTGGGGCCTCAACTGCAGAGCTGTTCATGCGAGACACCTTGGTGGCACAGGAGAAACGGAGCCTGGGTTCGGGGGCAGATGCTAAGCCCGAAGAGGATGCTGAGATCCTGGATCCCATGGCTGCAGGATCCCCAGTCTTGCCAGAAGCTGGACCAGTGCAACCTCTGGCTTTAGCATCAGAGGACGCACAGCCCCCTGTGGACTTGGCGGATGAGCTACTGTTTCTCTCCACTGCAGTGCACTTGGGGGCACCCATTCCCCTGTCCCCACTGCCCAAGGTAGACATATAGTTGGTACAATTGCTGGCTGAGCCGCACCTAGCGCCTGCTCCCCTTAGAGAAAAGATTCCCTTAATTTTGTATATTTTTAAATTGCTGTTTTTCACACTTGTGTTATTGTTGTTGGTTTCATATTATTATTATTTAAAACGTGTTGCTTACTCAACTTAAGTGATGTATTCAGAGATGGGGCCTCCCCATTGGCCCACAGTGGGTGGCTTAGCCAAGGGGTATGGAGCCTGTTTTTGTCAAGAGTTTCCTGCGAGTTGGGCACGTGCATCCATCTATAGAAGATGCTGCCAGGTGTGTAGTTGGTGTGCAGGGGGTCTACTGGGATAGATTGAGCCCCAGAAAAAAAAAGCCCAACAGGGCCAGTGCTTGACAGCAGAATTTTGGGGCTACAGCTGGGCCAAGAGCTAGGCTCTGAGGACCAGGACCAGGACCAGGAACAGGAACAGGAACAGGAACAGGAACAGTAACAGGAACAGGAACAGTACCTGGACCCAGGTCTGCAGACACTATCCCTGAGGGGAAATAAAACTCTATAATTTGAGATACAGAGTACATTTTGGGGGAATCATTTAAATACATGATATTTCTACATAGCCATGCCTGTTTTAGAACTCAGTCTTTGGAGCTGGGCATGGTGGCACACACCTGTCATCCCAGCACTCAGGGAAGAAGAGACTTGAATTTGAGGCAAGCCAGGTCTACAAAGTAAGTCTAGGACAGCCAAGACTACACAAGGAAATTCTGTCTAAAAAACAAACAAATAAATGAACGAACAAACACAAAAGAGAAATCACTCTGTGGACCATGCTGACCATAATCTCAGAAAGATTAGGTTGCCATGGACTCCCAGGTCTAGGATGACAGGGATGCACCTCTGAGCAAAGCTAAGATATTTTTTAATTACTTATTCTTGAATCAAGGAATGAAAGGATAAAATAAGATGTACAAAGGTAACATTTTTCTTTTAATGAACAGTAATAAGTCTTCAAATTCTATATTTATTTACAATTGCAAAACCATTTCTGATGTTGTCAGTAAGTGGGTTTTCTCCTTTGCTTTAATTTCATCCATTGAAAAATGTTTGAGCATGTATGTGCCAGTGAGAGGACAACTTATTGCTATTTACTATCTGTTTACATCCCATATATGAGTTTTGACATGAAACCCAAAGAGTTTTTAAACCTTATTTTTAAACCTAAATAAGGGCTAGTTTTTTTTTTTACTGGCAAAAAGGTTTAAAAATTATTTATGTATGTACTGATGTGTGAATTTGCATATACAAAGGCCCAAGTATAGAAATATTAGAAAAATTCTATAGGAATAATATTGGCTACCCAGAAATTGAGCTCAAATCATCAGGCTTAGAAACAACCAACTATGCCCACTGAGACAATTCTCTGACATTCACTTGTAGATCTGACACAGTGTTATGAACAAGTCTTTACTCATAAGAATGAACTAACACATTCCAAAAAAAATGACAGCATTATATCATTTTAATTTGGACAATAGTATTATTATTCCAATTATTATATGACAATAGGTTTATAATCTGGATAGATGACAATATTTTACTGATGTAATATTTCAATAAAGTTTATTTGAGTATCAATGAACTCAGTGGGGAATGTCTGTGGTAAACAAAACTGGCAACATGACTTTGAACATCGTATAAGAATGACCAAAGTAAACCCCACAAAGCTGTCACCAAGTCTTCACACATCTGTCATGGCCTAAGAACCCATAGTAACATTACACACACACAATATGCTTTTTGAAATAAATATCATTGCTGTTACATTATTTAGCACCTCTAGATAATTCTCTCAGAATGCAGTACTTCAACATTAGGTGCCTTATAGTAACTAATGGAAACATGAAGAAGAATGGAACTTTAAACTATATGTGTGTTTGTGCGTGTATACATATATATGTATGTATATAGTCATACACACCTACAGATACACTATTAAGCATTTTAACATTAACATTGGTAAAAATAGACACATCCAGGGAATATCTTCCACCATTTGATGTGTACTCAGAAGGCTGACAAATGAGAATCAAGATTTCAAATGTGGCTTTGCCTAATTACTGGCATTCAAAACAGGCTTGAAAACAAACATCTTAAAGGAATTTGTGAAAATGAAAAACAAAAGCACTGTGCTTTCTCAGAGACCCTTCCTTGAAAAGCATGATTACACACTACCTGATATAAATACACAATGGATCTCATAGATGATGGAAATCCCATTCTATACTTTGCATCAGAAAAATACTATCACCAAGTGGAAATGCATTAGATCAACAGCAGCCACAGAAAGAATATCAGAATGACCTAATAAATGTCAGTTATTGGATTTGATATACATACAGCAAACTTTGATAGCTACTCCATTGTTTCAAAATATAGAACACAACCACAATTGGTGACCTCCTCCACTACATTATAAGTGAACATGGTAAATAATTTACTTCATCCAAGGCCATGTTTCTTTTCATAATTAGATTCTTAGGGTGTACAGATATTAGTATGTTTATCCTGTATTATATGTCTAATACCCACTTACGAGTGAGTATATACCCTATGTGTCTTTCTGCTTCTAGGATACCTCACTCAGGATGATCTTTTCTAGATCCCACCATTTGCCTGCCAATTTCATGATTTCCTCATTTTTAAATGCTGAGTAGTATTCCCTTGTGTAAATGTACCACAATTTCTATATCCATTCCTCAACTGAGTGGCACATGGGTTGTTTCTAGCTTCTGGTATTACAAATAAAGCTGCTACAAACATGGTTGAGCAAATGTCCTTGTTGTGCACTTTGGATATATGCCTAGGAGTTATATAGCTGGATCTTGAGGTAACACTCTTCCTAATTTTCTGAGAAATTACCACATTGATTTCCAAAGTGATTGTACAAGTTTACATTACCACCAGAAGTGGAGGAGTGTTCCCCTTTCCGCAATCCTCTCCAGCATGTGTTGTCATTTGAGTTTTTGATGTTTTCCATTCTGATAGGTGTAATGTAATATCCCGGATTCATTTTGATTTGCATTTCCCTGATGACTAAGGAAGACTTTTGAGGGGGGCAGGAGTTCCACAAGGAGAGCAACAGATGAAAAAATACTGGGCACAAGAGCATTTTGGGGGGCTGATACTCCAACCAAAGACCATGCATGGAGATAACCTTGAACCTCTTCAACTCCTGACTAGATATATTCCATGGCAGCTCAATCTCCAAGTGAGTTTCCTAGTAATGGGAACAGGAACTGTCTCTGATATGAACTCAGTGTCTGGCTCTTTGGTCACCTCCCCTTGATGGGGGAGCAGGCCACAGAGGAGGACAATGCAGCCAGTTCTGATGATATCTCATAGGCTAGGATGGAAGTGGAGGAGGAACTCCCCTATCAGTGAACTTGGGGACAGAAATGGGAGGAAGTTAGGAGGTTGAGTAAAGGAGGGGATGAAGGATGCAGCAACAGTGTGGATACAATGTAAATAAACTGTAATTTACAAAAACATAAATTTTTAAAAAGTGAAAAAAAAAAATAAACAACCTTCAGATACTAGAAGATTTTTGTTTACATCCCTGGATGTTGTTTTTTGAGAAAGAGATTTTCTGTATGGCCTTGACTGACCTGTCATGCTTTCTAGACCAGGCAGGCCTTTAACTAACACAGATAAATTTCCCTCTGTCAGTCATAGTGCTAGTATTAGAGGCATTTGCCAACAGTCCAGGCTTTGATTTTTTTAAATTTAATTTAATGTTTTCTTTTTGCGACATGGTGTCTCAGTGCATCATTGCCAATCCAGGAATCTCTTTGTAAACCAGGATGACTTTGCACTCACAGAGACCTACCTTCGTCTGCCTCTCAAGTGCTGGGACTATGGATGTGTGTCAGCAGGCTTGACAAGACTTTCTTTTAGCCTAGTCACACTATGTGATTTCAGACATATCTAGCCTGTTTTTTTTAGACAATGTTTCTCTCTAGCCGTGCATGTCCTTGACTTGCTTTGTAGACCAGGGTGACACTGAACTTACACAGCAGCATGCTTGTGTCTCCTGGAGAGACGGGATAAGAGATATGTGCCACAAATCCTGGCTCAGATTTTTTATTTCAATCATATATCTATATGATTAAAACATAAATTGAAACATATACATATGATTAAAACAAAATGTATATATTAATATATAACATATTTATTAAATATATTGGTTTATATTACTATATTTAGTGAGAATATATTAATTATACATATGAATATTTTGGTATTTTGAGAGAGGGTTTCTCCTTTTAGCCTTGGCTATCTTGGACTAGATCTGTAGACCAGCCTGACCTTGAACTCACAGAGACTGGCCTGCTTCTGCCTGACAGAGTGCTGGGATTAAAGGCCTATGCCAACACTTAGTATTTAGGCACCTGCTTCTGTCTTTCCTAGCAACCTGTGATGTCATTATGTGTCGACAGCCAGGGAGGGCAGGTGTGGTTACTTTGCTCCTTAAAAGGATCTGCCTGCCCACTTTGTCTCTCTCTTGGCCTCTCTTGCCCTCTTGCTATTGCCTTCTTGCCCTCCCCCTTTCTCTGTTGTGGTGCCCCTCTCTCTCTCTCTCTTCCCCCTATCATGTCCTCCTCTCTCCTTCTCTGTCTCTCTTCATTTCCATCTGAGAGCCCACCCAAGAATGCAAACAACTGTAAAAGTAAAACAGCTGTGACTATTCCCATCCTTGAATTAAAGCCAGAGGCACATAGCTCTTGAACGGTAGGATGAACTGCTCTGAGATAGCCTTGAATTTAAGCCAGAGGCAGATAGCTCTCAAAGGGCAGGATGAACTGCTCTGAGATAGTTTTTTTAAAAAATAAGGGCAGGGTGAATTGTTTTGAGAAAACTCACAAACGGCCAAAAAACTGCAAACAACTAGCTGTAAACTATCTTCATGCTATTCTTGCTAACCAATCAATGTATAGAGCAAAAGTGGCCAGATTTTTAAGTATAAAAACCCTGAGTTTTGCATGCTCGGGGTCGTCTCCTGTCTTTAGAGGGGCAACCCTATCACGATTTGAATAAAACTCTTGCTTTTGCATCAAGTTGTGCTCAGTAAGTGTTCCTTGGAAGAGCACAATCCTGAGCTCCTGAGCAGTGAGACTCCAGGTCTTACAACGTGAAACTAAAAAGCTTTTGCAATCCATTCCTTAATGATGAAGCAGCCTATAAAATGGGAAACATCTTTACCAGCTACGCAACAGACAGGTTTATATGTAGACCATTCAAAGAAGTCATGAAATGTAAACATGAAGAAACAAACAAACAATCTAGAAAAGATCATCCAGAGTGAGGTATCCCGGAATCAGAAAGACATACATGGTATACACTCACTTTTAAGTGGATGCTAGACCTATAAGATAGGATAAACATACTAAAATCTGTACACCTAAAGAAGATAAATGAGAAAGAGGACATGGATTAAGATGATCAATCCTCACTTAGAAAGACAAATGGGATGGACATAGGAGAAAACAACAGGACAGAAGCTTACCACAGAGGACCTGTGAAAGATTCTACCTAGCAGTGTATCAAAGTAGATGCTGAGACTCATAAGCAAACCTTGGGCAGAGCACAGGGAATCATATGAAAGAAGGCGGAGTTAGTACGACCTGAGAGGACAGGAACTCCACAAGGACCAAATATATCAGAGCACAGGGGTCTTTTTATGAGACTGTATCTCCAACCAAGGACCATGTATGCATATAACCTAGCACCCCTGCTCAAATGTAGTTCATGTTAGCTCTGCATCCAATTGGTTACCATACTAAGTGGAACAAGGACTATTTCGGACATGAACTCAATGGCTGGCTCATTGACCTCTCCCCCAACCCAAGGAAAGATCGGACTTGCTAGGCCACAGAGGAGGACATTGCAGCCAGTCCTGATGATACCTGATAAGCAAGGGTCAGTTGGAACAGGAGGAGGCCCTCCCCTATTAGCGGACTTGGAAAGGGGTAGGGAGGAGATGAGGGAAAGAAGGTGGATAGGAGGTGATGAGGAACTGGGCTACAGCTGGGATACAAAGTTAACAAGCTGTATCTAATATTAAAAATAAAAATTAAAAAAGTGGGACATAAAACAAAGTTCTTAAAGATGAAACACAAAATGCTGACAGATTTCTTTTGTTTGAAGACAGGATTTTTCTGAATAATTTTGGCTGTCCTGGACTCTCTTTGTAGAACAGCCTGTGTTTGAACTCACAGAGATCCACCTACTTTTAACTTCCTGAGTGCTAGGACTGCAGGTGCTCACCATGAGGCCTAGCTGCTGATAGTTTATTTTGTTGTAGCATTTTATTTTTGTTGTTGTTTCATGCACTACATCCCAACTGCAGTTTCCTGTTCTTCCACTCCTCCCAGCCACAATCTATCCACCTCTACTCTGCCCACCTCACATCTCCTTCAGATCCACTGCTTCTTTATTGTCAATGAAAAAAAAATCTGATGGCCTAACAAGTTACAAAAAGACTAGGAATAATCCCTCACATCAGAGTTGGTCAAAGCAATACACGAGGAGAGAAAGTATAGGGAAAGCAGGAAAAAGAGTCAGAGACACCCCCATTCTCACTGTTGGAAGTCCCTCAGCGACATCAGGATAATAACCATAAGGTATATGCCAACAACCTAGGTCACAAGACTCATAGAATGTTTATGTTTTTGTCCTTCAGACTCTGTGATCCCCTATGAGCCCAATTGACTCAGTGGGCCATGCTCTTGTTGTGTCCTTGATATCTCTGGTTCCTACAATACGTATTCCCTCATTTCTGGGATTCCCCTGGATACATCATTGTATTTGGCTGTGGGTCTCTGCATCTGCTCCCATCAGATGCCAGGTAATGTCTCTCTGATGACAACTGGGCTAGGCACTCATCTAAGATTATAACAGAGTATCTTTTATTGACATTTTTTTTTGCCTGTCATGTTTACAGATATTGTGTGTCTCTAGGCTATCTTGACTATGGTTCATGGTCATCCAGGCAGTGTCAGGCATGGACTTCCCCTCATGGTGTGGGCCTCAATGTGTTTTCTGGAGTGTATTTCATATTATTGGGTTAGGGGTTTTCTTCTAGTATCTTCTGTAGGGCTGTATGGCTGCATCTATACTGGGTATAGTAGTCTGGGTTGGCATCGGTGGTCTCTTAGTGTCTGCATGATATCCATCCAAACCCTTCTGGCTTTTATAATCTCTGCTGTGAATTCTACTGTGATTCTGATAGGTCTACTTATTATTTGAATTATGTTTTGGTATTAGCAGTGTCATGCATAGAACAGTTAATTTTCATGATGTCATCCCCATATAAAATTGAATCTCCGTGTAAATTGATTAACTGCATGTTTTCCTCCACTTTTGAAAGTCATTTAAGGTTCTTAAATTATTGTTTTTCCCTTTTTAAAAAAAAATTTTCATCAATTACACTTTATTCATTCTGCATCCCCCCATAGGCCCCTCCCTCCCCTCCCAATCCCACCCTCCCTCCTCCCTCTGCATGCATGCCACTCCCCAAGTCCACTGATAGGGGAGGTTCTCCTCTCCTTTCTGATCTTAGTCCATCAGTTCACATCAAAAGTTGCTGCATTGTTCTCTACTATGGCCTGGTAAGGCTGCTCCCCCCCAGAGGGAGGTGATCAAAGAGCAGGCCAATCAGATTATGTTAGAGGCAGTCCCTCTTCACATTACTATGTAAAACAATTGGACTCTGAACTGCCCTGGGCTACATCTGTGCAGGGGTTCTGGGTTATCTCTATGAATAATCCTTGGTTGGAGTATGAGTCTCTGGGAAGTTCCCTGTGTTCAAATTTTCTTGTTCTGTTGCTCTCCTTGTGGAGACCCTGTCCTCTCCAGCTCTTACTCTTTCCCAGTTCTTACATAAAATTCCATTCACTCTGCCCAACAGTTGCCCATCAGGCTTAGCTTCTGCTTTGATAGTCTGTAGGGCAGAGGCTTTCAGAAACCCTCTGTGGTAGGTTCCTAGGTTGTTTCCTGTTTTCTTCTTCTTTTGATGTCCATCCTCTTTGCCTTTCTGGATGGGGATTAGACATTTTAGTTAGGGTCCTCTCTCTTGCTTAGTTTCTTTAGATGCACAGGTTTTAGTGGGTTTGTCCTATGTTGTATGTCTATATGAGTGAGTATATACCATGTGTGTCTTTTTGCTTCTGGGACAACTCACTCAGGATGATCCTTTCCAGATCCCACCATTTACCCCTGGGGGCAATGGTCTGCTGAACCTACTCAGACCTCGGACACCACCACTGCTAGTTCTAGAACTGACGCAGGATGTTCCAACGAGGGGGTTAAGGCTTCTCGTAATACTTCCTATAAGCCCACACCTGTTTGTTTACATCCCCCATTTTTATTCATTATTAGCCAGATAGAGCCAAGTAATTGTGGTAATGATACTTGCTTTTTCGCCCAATGCTGTAATGCTAGTAAATTTACTAGCTGGTTACTCACATGCCTCACTGGGTACCTGTGCCCGTTGATGCCCTCACGCTATGACTCTCTTCAGACAGAAAAGGGATCTTGGAATTACAGCTGCCATTGTTACTGCTATCCCATTGGTGGCTGTTGGAGCTACCACCACGGCATTAGCCATGAGTCATACTGGGCAGACTGCTCAGACCCTGAATAACCTTTTAGCCAATGTAGCTCATGCCTTAGATGTACAAAAAGGAATTAATGCTCAACTAAAAGGAGGTTTGATGGTGTTCAATCAGAGGTTTGACCTCGTGCAGGAGCAAATTGATACCCTATGGCAAATTGCTCAATTTGGCTGTCAATGAATGTATGTTGGACTTTGTGTCACTAGCATACAACATGAGAATTTTCCCTGTGCTGCAAATCTGTCTAAACAATTGTCAAGCTATATTTTAGGTAATTGGACTGGAGAATTCGATAATACGATGGACCAGCTGAGAGTGGCCATTGTCATGGTAAATTCTACCAGAGTGGACACAGGACTAGCCACAGGATTATCATCATGGATTGCTGCAGCCATGAATCATCTGAAGGAATGGGCGGGCATGGGAGCGTTAGCAGGCCTTATGGTGTTGGTCACCTTGGTTTGCCTGTGGTATATATGCAAGATTAGAGTCTCACAACAGCGTAATGCAGCCATGACCATTCAGGCCTTTACAGCCATTGATGCAGGACAGTCACCCCAAGCATGGTTGGCTACCATAAAAAGCCAAAATATTATGCTCAGGATGCGAGGTGAAGCACTGCACTCAGGGTCAGCCACCTTGGACCCAGAGAAGAGCATGTCTGATTGCATGCAGGTTGATGCCCCAGGTCCCGCCTCTGAGAAAAAGGTATCGGACGGGTCTGATGCTCTTTGGGTGGATGACACCTAAATGAACATCAGTACAAAGTCCCAATTTATTTCTAATATCAGAGATCAGACCTCTACTCTTGCCTGATGCTTCCAAAACAAAAAGGGGGGACTGTAGAGAGCTGCGTAATGCCACTCCTGAAAGATGGAGCTGGTTTCCGCCTTCCACCTTCCCGATGGTGAGTGCTCTCTGTCACAAACAACTCCACATTTGGCTAAGGCTGAGGATCTGGCTTGCTTCCATGTATGTGGACCTATCTGCATTGCCCACGTGGCATGCTGAGGTTGGCTACCCAGAGGCTATTTAAAGTGGGCTGTCTTTCCCCAGGGTCAGATGATTGTTCAAGGTTCCTGAATAAACTGCATTGAAAAAAAAAAATTGAATCTCCGAAACCTATGAAAGTGAAAAATAAACACACTTTAATGTGTGTTGAGGGAATTAAGACAAAGAAGGGACTAATTTGAGGTAAAAATAAACTATATATAAATGCAGCAAAAAATTAAAATATTTGTAATTCAATTACGATATTTTAGAATATAACTGCATCAGAAAATTTAATTCCTAGTCCATCAATATACCCAAAAACTTATGTAGCATTTTGACTTTGCATGATGATGAATATTTTTTCTAAAACTCCTCGAATGTCAATTACTGTGGTTTAAGTGATTCCTGAATGAATTACATAATATTATTAAAAGCAGAAAATTTGGTAGTTCTATGTGAAAGATAATTATATGCATAGTTTATTTTCCCGCTAACTCTCTCTTTATAGGAAAGGATTTATGAGAATGATTTATAGTCTGTGAGTCAATTAATTCAACAGTGGATGGCTAAAAATGGAAAATCGAGGAATCTATCAGTGGCTTAGTCCATGAGGCTGGTTGCCTCAACTCACCTTCATATACACAGAAATCCTCAAGAAGAAGGTTCTATAGTCAATGAAGAAATAGACTTGCTACCAAAGCAAAAGGGAACAGGCAAAGAGTAAAACATTCCTTCTTCTATGTCCTTGTATAGGTTTCCAGTAAGATGAGGCAAAGGTGAGTGGTTGGTTTTGCAGTATGAAGATACAGATTAAAGGTGTGTTTTTCAGCCTTACAGATTCAGAAGAGAAGTAGAGAAGACTACTTCAAATAAGGAAGAGTGCTTCACAATTGTGTCCTTAATTTGGGTGTTTTGCTTAATTCCACATGCAGTCAAGTTAAAAACCAAGACTCATGATCACACCTCTTTTCAGCTTGAAAGATAATCATATCTCCTCTTTACATTAATTTCCAAATGAAAAGAATAACCAGGTCATAGAAATGCCTAAAAATAATTTAATGACGCAGAGTACAATAGCAGAAAAATTACATATTTATCCTGATCATAATCGAAACTAACATTATATAACTGTCCTTCAAAAACCGTCCAGGTTAGAAACAACAAAGTCCAGGTTAGAAACAATTCTCCACCACGGCTGTGCCACTCCACAACACCTCCCTCGTAGGGCAACCCACATTGAGCACAAGGATTCACCTCCCACCTGCTACGTGTGTGCAGGGTCCCTGGGTCCAGACCAAGCATGCTCCTTATTTGATGGCTCAGTCTCTGCAAGACTCCTGGGGGCTGGGTCAGCTGTTTCTGTTGGTCTTCTTGTGAGGTTCCTCACACCTCCAGGGCATTCCATCTTTTCCCCAACACTTACTCAGGATCCCTAGAGCTCTGCACCTTTCTTAGGTGCAAGTCTGAGCATCTGTCCAAGCTCATTTCTGGCTGGAGTCTCTGAGACAATGGTCAGGTTAGGGTCCAGGCAATGAGGTTTTACAGTCCCAATTCTGGGCATTCTCAATGCGGTCAAATATCGTCCAACAGAGCCTGATATTCTTCTTCCGTGAGAGGAGCCTCGAGTGTTGGTTTGATCTGCTCCCATGGTACATCTGGGTCCAGAGCGGCTGGTCCCTGTTCCTCTTCCACTGTTCTCACCTGTTGCTCCAGGAAGAGCTAGACAGGGCAGGAGTCGCTGGATTCTGGGTAGGCCTCTGTGAAGAAGGTGAGCTCGGGTCTTGACATCAACGCTTCTGCACACTGGCCTCCTGCAGAACCCGATGTCAACAAGCTGTCCCGGGAAGCCTCCTCCTCAATGCAACACGATGCTCCAGGAGCCCTTTCCGGGCCAGGAGAGGCAGGCAGGTCCTCACCTTTAGCTGTGCTGCCTCCAGCGTGGCCTTTCTGCCTGGCCTTTCTGTTCTGGAACCATATGTGGTCAGTGTCCTCAGGCAAACCTGTGCTCAGTGCCAGTTGCACCCTCGTGGCATAGTCTGGAGATGGAGAGATCTCAAAAGCTTGCACTAGCATGCTGATCTGTGCTGGACTAAGCCGCGTTCGAGGCCTTCTCCGTTCTGAGGGCGGGCCTCTTGCTTGTTGTACCCTGGCGACAAGCTTTTCAGGAGGCTGTTGGGAGGCTTCATGGCTGGAGCCTGCGGTGGTCTGCTTTGAGGTCTTCCTCGACATGCCAGTTCTATTTCTGCGGTTTTGAAACCACACGCGGATGGAGGACTCTGGAACTCCGAATTCCCTGGCCAGTTCCTGCCTGGTCCTGAAGCTCGGGTAAGGTGTCTTGGTGAAAACTGAGAGCAAGACCTCCTTCTGCTTGGCCTGCCAAACAGTCTTTTGACGCCGGGATGTCTTTGCCGTGCAGCAGCCACCCACATCTGCCTGATCTTCCATCATGCCAAGGACACTTTGACAGGAGTTCTTCCTCTGCTGTGTGTACTCAGAACAACACCCAGGAAAGTGCAGACTATGGCAAATGTGTAAAGGGGTCCGCTGCTCACCCTTAAATACCGACCTGAGGCCCCACCCACTCCCTCGAGGCCTCCAATTACAGGCCAAACTGTGGAACGCTCTTCTGCTTCCAAACTGTGAAATCTTCCTTCCTCCTGCGAATTTTCCCATATCCCACCCTAAAGCAGCCTTTCCAGAAAGAGTTGACCTTGCATTCTACCCAAATTCCACTGCTTAGCTCACAGTACGCACCTGTGTTGGCCCACAAAGAGTTTGAGGGGAGAGTCTAAGGCACAGCTTCTGATGATCAGGCAAGGAGAAGAGGCATAAGCCAGGAGCAGTCTTTGCCTACTTTAACAAGGTCATTCATTCAGCTCTGGCTGATGCTCAAGGAGGAACGTGGCTAGAACAGATCTTGCACTCTGCGTGTGCCGTCTGCCTTAAGTTCTTTTGAGCTCCAGTCTCCCGGTGTATGATTACAACAATCTAAATATGGTTAGGACCCTGCAAGTCTAAGCATTTGGGCAAAGAGTAGACTTATCCTGCAGAAAGACTCCTGGAATTATTTCTGAATTTCTCCTTCAGTGGCAGGCCACAGAAGATATCAAGTTCCCTCTTGGTTCCTCTGGTTCCACCTATTTAATCCACCATACACTTTGTCCTACTGGAGAAATTTTACAGATTCCTAGAAGCTGTATGAACCTTCAGAAGCAAACATTGTGGATCCCAAGACTTTGGGGAGAGGATACTGAAGTCATTTCCTTCATTTCAAGGAACAACATTTGTTGCTGCAATTAATTTGGATCTCTGATCATTAGGCACTGTTTTCCAGAACACACAATTTCTGGTACTGCCAAATGTGCCTGTCGTTCTTCAGGGTGTGGCTTTGCCCTAGATGGAGGAGAACAGTAACAGCTGAGCAGTTCTACCCCTGCCTTATTTTTGCATCTCCTGTTTTACATGCACCATAATTTTAACTTTTTTCTTGCAGTCCCCATCGACAGTACCTGGGTGTACAATAGATCCTTTAGAAGTTATTCTGCTTCTTTCAGAGATTATCTTTACCATCCCTGAATACACAGGTCCATAAACAGCTGTATTTCTTTTGTGACATAGAACTCTTGCAGATAGGGTCAGAGGTTTATCTGCAGCCAGATGCAAAGCTGCGCTGCTGCATGCAGTGGTGTGTATCAAATCTGAAATCCTCAGTTGAGATTTTCCTACCTGCCTAGTATCACATGGCTGCCTGATGGGAGACAGCTCGTATTTTTGCATGCGGGGTGTAAGCCTGAGAGGCCCCTCTGTTTGTTTACTGATGGCAAGAAGTTAGCCTGTATGTCCCTCTCAGGGAGTGATCCCTACACCAGTGCTTTCCCTTGGCACAGCTGCCATGAAACCCTGGGAACCTTTGCATTCCCTTGGAGCCAGAATCTGCTTGTTCCCTTCTGTGAGTAAAGTGACCACTTGCCTCTGTGTTAACACACCACCTATTTTGTGTTCTAGAGATTTTTACCTCACAGTTTTTTTGGTAAATGCCCGGATTCACCCAAAATAGCACACCAGGTGTTTTGAGAACTGGGAACTCTAGCTGTAGCTTGTCCTGTGATGTCAGCATGATGCTCCTGAGAGCCGATAGCAGTTGTCTCTCTTAATCATTCATTTCTTGGGGCTGCTCCTCCTTTTCATGCTCTAAATGCTCTCCTACGTGTGGTATTTGCAGTATCATGTGCCAATAATTGCATCAGTGCTTATCTGGTGTCAGTCTGGTACTGCCCTCTTTAGAGTTGAACCCAATCTCTGTATGAAGTTGGTGAACAGTCTTCTCCAGGGCCTTGAATTACCTTACTGAATGAGGCAGTTGTTTTGCACAGGCTCCTAAACAGATCCCTGCACCCTTAACACTGCAACATGACATTATTCAGTGACTTCATCATCAGAACAAATGAGGGACCACCTGGGAATGAGAAAAACAACTGTGATTATTTGAATTGAAGCCAGGTGCTGATAGCTCTTGAAGGGCAGGGTGAACTGTTCTGAGAAACAACCAGCTGTAAAGTATAGAGCAAATGTGATCTGATTTTCAGGCATAAAAACCCTGTGCTTTGCATGTTCAGGGTCATGCCCTGTCTTTGGAGGTGCGACCTATCTCGACAGCAATAAAACCTTTTGTTATTGCATTGAGTTTGGTCTGTGAGTGTTCCTGTGAAGGGCGTAATCCTGAGCTCCTTAGCAGTGAGACTCCAGGTCTTACATTTTAGTGCGTTGCCCAGAAAACAGCATGCCCTTCCTTAACCCCCAACAGACTGCGCTCAGAGGTTGAGCTCAGAACAGGTTAGTCTGATTTCTGGTATACCACTGTTTCTCTTTAGTCACCTATCTGGACCTTTTTGGTCGTCTGCTCAGTCACTGCGATAGACATATTTGTCAGAATATCGATTGACTGGGAACTGGAGGACATTCCGGATTCCATTTGGGGAGGCTAGGTCCTGAATGGTCTTCCTCCCATCTGTTTCTCTTCAGAGACAGCTGCCGTGAGGCAGCCTCTCAATCAGAATTCTGTGGTACCACCCATAAGGGTGTCCTTGTCAAATTGCCTGTCTTGTTCTTTTTGTCTCTATCATTGTTGCTTCTTTGACTTTCTTGATGGATGACTTTATTATAGGACAGGCTGTGACTATCATGTCTTGAAGGTGAGATACGAGGCACATATTTCTTTGAATATGTCCTATTCTCACACCAGCTCACTTGGTATGATTGCCAGCAACCCTTGCAGGCACTTTTGACTAGTGAGGAAGGAGACGGGTCCTCCTTTAGGCAAGAAAGACTGTGCCAGGAATGGACAGGAGGCCTTCCATCCTCCCTAATGAGATTGATGATGGCTTTCCCCTCACCCACCCCAACTGGGATTACAACGTATCCGGAGGTAGGGAATGCCTACAGGTCTACCGCCAGACTCTAATATCATGTGTCCATGGGGCCACTCAAAAGCCCACCAATTTGATGAAGGTAAGAGAGATGGTTCAGGAGGCATCCGGGAGATGAAAGAAGAGAAAGAGGAAAGAAAGCAAAAAGAGCAGGAAGTGAGAGAAAGAGAAAGGATAAGAGGCAAGACAGAAAGTTGACTAAGATCCTGGCCACCACAGTGCAGTCATAATTATAGGGAGAGAGTTCCTGGAAATCAGAGAGACCCTCTGTCTAAGGATCAGTGTGCCTATTGCAAGGAGAAAGGACACTGGATCCAGGATTGTCCCAAAAGGAAGATGAAGCCCTACACCTAGACCTGGCGCACCTCCAGGCCACCAATCCCCAGGTAACTCATCTCCAATATGTGGATGATATACTATTAGCAGCAGATTGTAAAGAAAGTTGTTTTGACGCCACCGACCAGCTGTTGCAAGAGATGGGTGAGCTCAGCTACAGCGAAAAACTCCCATCCTGAAGGTCAGTTATCTGGGATATATATTAAAAGAGGGAAAGAGATGGCCTTCGGAGGCTAGAAAAGAGACTGTATTTCATATTTCCCCTCCAGGGACTACTGAACAACTGAGGGAAATTTTCGGTACGGCAGGGTTTTGCTGGCTGTGGATTCCAGGATTTGCCAAGATGGCAGCCCTTCTGCATGCCCTTACAAAGGGCAATGACTCTTTCATCTGGGGAAAGGATGAACAAGCTGCATTTGATAATATCAAACAAGCCTTAATATTGGCTCCAGCATTGGGACTCCCTGATGTAACCAAACCCTTCCATCTCTATGTGGCTGAGAATCAGGGAATGGTTAATGGGGTGCTAACACAGAAAATTGGACCCTGAAAGAGACCGATAGCCTATCTATCCAAAACACTTGACTCAGTAGTGGCAAGATGCCCAACCTGCCTGGCAATAATAGAAGCAGTGGCGGCACTAGTATAACATGCAGACAAACTGACTCTGGGACAGGACCTCACCATCTGTGCTCCTCATGCCCCTGAGAGTGTCATAAGGCAGCCACCTGATTGATGGCTCATGAATGCCCACATGACACAATGCCAGGCCTTGCTCTTGAATAATGATAGAGTCATCTTTACTCTGGCTACAAGGCTAAACCCTGCCACCATATTGCAGGATCCAGAAATCCAGCCCCTGGAGCATGATTGTTTGCAGGTTCTAGCAGAGGAACAGGGATAGCAAAAGGAATTGAAAGATCAGCCTCTGCCCAATGCCAAGGTAACATACTATATGGGTTGGAGCAGTTTTTTGAGAACAGGAAGAGAAAGGCAGGGGCAGCAGTAGTAGATGTTCATAAGGTAATATGGGCCCAGGCGTTGCCGGAGGGCACTTCTACTCAGAGAGCTGAATTGATTGCTTTAACCCAAGCATTATCTCTGGAAAAGGACAAAAAGATAAACATCTACACTGATAGTTGGTACGCCTTACCAAGAGCCCATGAGCACGGGGCCATGTATCAGCCGAGAGGCCTGCTAATATCAGCCGGTAAAGAGATAAAAAATAAAAACAAGATTTTAGCTTGCTCAATGCCTTGTTGCTGCTGGAAAAGGTAAGCATTATTCATTGCCCAGGACAGCAGAAGGGGATTTCTGAGGCAACAAAGGGGAATAACATGGCCAATCAGGAGGCTAAAGTAGCTGCTAGAGGAAACTCCGTCCCAGTGGTACTAACCGCTGAACTTTCCAGAGAAGAATGACTAAACTTCTCAGAACGTGACTTAAAGTTAATATGGCAAAAACAGGGGATATCTGACACCGATGTGGTGGCATGGATTGACTCTAAAGGTAAGATCTTTCTGCTACAGGAAGACGCTGAGACATTAATTACTCAGATGCATTAGTGGACTCACTTGTGGGCAAAGAAATTGGCTGCAGTTGCCGGCCAATCCCAGTACTGAACACTAAACCACACCACCCTGACTGAGAGAGTGACTAGTGCATGTGAACCTTGCCAGAGGGTAAACATAGGTAAGAGTTCCAGAGCACAGGGAAGTGGCTGAGAGGAACTGTGGCAGCCTTTTTGGAGTTAATGGCAAATTTTTCAGTTAATGGAGCAGTGGAATCCGGCCTATTGGCTTTGGCTATTTTCCAAAGTCCAGTTTCTTATAATCTGACCTTAGTGGTCCTACAGCAGACTGCTCTGACCCTTAGAAAGTGTGTGTAATCATAGTAACCAGACAGCAGGCTCTGTGTAACCTTGAGTGAGCTCTCCTATGTTTTGACCAAGTAAAGCTCCTACATGAGAAACTTCTTGGACTTTTCTGCCTACTTAAGTGTTAACCTGAAGTCCATTAAATCAACACCTGGATCAGCATGTAGACTCGGTGTCCTTTTCTGTGTCACCCTGTCTCTATCTCTTTCTCAGCCCTCTCTCAGGTGGTATTCATGTGTTACTGCTGGCCAGTGACAAGGAACTAGACCTGGAATGCATTGGGAAGTGGATTTCACTGAAAGTAAACCATCCAGGTATGGCAATAAATATCTCCTGGTTTTTGTGGACACTTTCTCAGGATGGGTAGAAGCTTTTCCCACAAAGAAAGAAACCTCCTGGTCATGGCCAAAACAATTCTGGAAGACATTTTTCCTCGGTTTGGTATTCCAAAGGTAATTGGTCAGACAATGGGACAACCTTTGTTGTTCAGGTAAGCCAGGAGGTGGTCAGGTTTCTGGGGCTTGATTGGAAGTTACATTGTGCTTATAGGCTTCAAAGTTCAGAACAGGTAGAGAGAATGAATACAACTCTCAAAGAGACTCTCACCAAATTGACCATGGAGACTGATGGTGACTGGGCAGTGATCCTTCCCTTGGCCCTCTTTAGAGTCAGAAATACTCCCTCCATATTAGGCTTAAGTCCCTTCGAACTACTATATGTGGTTCCTGCTACCCTGACTCTTCTTGGGGACCCACTTGACATAACTAATGGTAACTCTGACTTATTGTCCATGCTGAATGGACTGCAACTTATTCAGAAAGAGAATTTGAGCAAGGTTGGCAGTGCAAATGTGCCCAGGTCCTTGGAGGTGCCCCATCAGTTCCAGGTTGGATATGGTGTACTTGTTATGACACCACAGCCAGAATCTGGAACCTCGGTGGAAGGTTCATTATTGTGTCCTGCTCAACACCCTAACAGCAGTCAAAGTAGAGAGCATTGCAGCTTGGATCCATGTGTCACGTGTCAAGCCTGCTCTTCATCAACCTGCTGACACCTGGAAAGTCCAAGCTTCCAGCAACCTGTTAAAGCTGAAACTCATCAGGGACAATGACAGACAATGGTGCCTCTGGGTGGTGCTGTTTGTACTCAATTGGGTAACTATTGATGGGAGCTTTGGTGATCCTCACCAGGCTCGCAAGGCCCTGGAAGCAATATATGGTAAACCCTGTGATTGCAAGGATGGGGTGATGAATGGCAGAGTCTTACGAAATGGTGAGATTTGGGGGCCCAACAAGGCCTATGCTCAAGTTGAGTGTGGTGATACATGGACATATAGAGCCCTACAACCTTCAGAGAGCACTCCAAGTTTATAATGGCATTGTGTAACCTAGCCTAAAATGATTCTTTATGTAAATTTGTGCCCCATGCCTTACCCTTGTGATACCTACCAACAGGCTGTGCATAGGAGTTGCTATAGGGTTGTGCAACAATGTACTGGAAAAGATAACATCACCTATTTCACTGCCATATTAAACCAAGTCAGGGAGGAGATGAGGATAGACGATTGGTTCCACAGTGTGCCAACAGGAGTCCATGGATCTTAATTACTCCAAGCCCCTTGTTCAGGGATGGTAGGAAAGCCTGTATGCTGAAGAAAGGTACCTCCCATTCAACTCTCAGATGGAGGAGGGGTGCAGGATCAGGTCAGACAAGAACAGGTTAAACAATGCATTGAAGAGTTAATAGAAAAAAGAATACTCATCCCTCAATTACCACCCTCTGGTTCTTCCTGATAGTAGAGGAAACTTTATTTTAGACCCCCAGACTGTAGATGTTATTACTGCCACTTATAGCCTCCTAAATGACACCAACCCTTCGCTTGCAAGTGACTTCTGGCTCCGCCTCTGACAAAGGCAGCCTGTTCCTCTGGAGCTCCCCCCCCAACGCCACTTATTCCACTGCTGAGGGGTCCTGACATTCAGCACCCCCTATGAGAGTGCAGCCTCTCTTCAAGCAAAATGTTACTTGTTTGACAAAACCCTACAAAAATGATAGCTCAGATCTACCTGTAGGGGTTGCTACCTTTGCCATTTGTGATTCAACAATTGACATCTCCACAGCTCTCTGCCCTGACAATAACACTGTTTTCTTATGCAAGAATAATAAAGCCTATACGTTCTTGCCCACAGATTGGACTGGGACCTGTGTACAGGCAACTCCCTGATATTAGCATCATTCCAGGGGATGAGCCAGTCCCAATCCCCAGCTTTGACTTAATGGCTGGAAGAAAGAAGAACGCCATTCAGTTCATTCCTCTGTTAGTGGGAATTGGGCTGACTGCTTCCATAGGTGCTGGGTCAGTTTGTTTGGGTGTTTTATTATATAAATACAAGAAACTGTCCCAGCAGTAAATTAGTGATGTAAAATTGCTTTTGAGCACCATCAATGACCTCCAAGACAAGCTCAATTCCTTAGCAGAAATAGTTCTCCAGACCCAGAGGGGATTAGACCTCTGAAAAAGGAGGAATCTGCTTAGCCCTACAGGAGAAATGCTGTTTTTACACTAATAAATCAGGCATTGTTAAAGGAAAGATTAAAAAATTACAAAAAGATCTTGAAAAAAGGAGATGAGAATTAATAGAATCTCCTGTTTGGAATGGGTTTAATGGTATGCTCCCCTATGTGCTTCTCTTACTGGGACCCTTTGCTACCCTTTTGCTCCTTGTCACAATAGTACCCTGTATTGTTAACCGATTACTCTCCTTGTCAAGGAAAGTGTAAGTATGGTTCAGGTCCTGATGCTCCAGAGGCAGTATCAATCTCTCCCTGAGATTGATCCACAATTTTAGGGTTAAAATTGGAGCACAAAGAAAAGGGGGGATGAGAGCCCACCTGAGAATGAAAACAACTCTAAAAGAAAAACAGCTGTTACTATTCCCATCCTTGAATTTAAAGCCAGAGGCATATGGCTCTCAAATGTGAAGATGAACTGCTCTGAGATAGCCTTGAATTGAAGCCAGAGGCAGGTAGCTCTTGAAGGGCAGGGTGAGTTGTTTTGAGAAAACTCACAAATGGCCAAAAACTGCAAACAGCTAGGTATAAACTATCTTCATGCTATTCTTGCTGACCAATCAATTTATAAAGCAAAATTGGCCAGAATTTTAAGTATAAAAACCCTGTGCTTTGCATGCTTGGGGTCATCTCCTGCCTTTTGAGGGGTGACCCTATCGAAATAAAGAAAAAAGTGCTCTTGATTTTGCATCGAGTTGTGGTCTGTGGGAATTCCTGAGAAGGGTGCGATATTGAACTCCTGAGCTGTAAGACCCCAGGTCTTTTACAGGATAAATATAAAAGAGGGAAGTGGGTGAAATAACAGTAAATTTTTTAAAGAGTTTTAAGCAAACATACTGTGAATTATCTACATAAATTCCCATAATACATGTAAGTACATGCATGAAGATAAACATGTTGCAACCTAAATACTTTTAATAATGCACATAGATAAGTATAGTTCAACACTGACCAAGGAAGCTTTTCCTTGAACCACAATCATGACTGAAAACCACAACCAATCACAAGGCAGAATTCTGGAGAACAGTCACATCTGATACATCTACAGAACAATTCCCAGACATAAAACTCAGTGATCATGCATAACAGGAGGTAAAAAAAAAAAAAAAATTATATAAGCCAGAGGATCAGAGTATTGTCTGGTAATGTGTCTCCTAATAATACCAGAAGCTACACCCATAAGATGGACCAATATAAAAAGTAAAGAAAAAAAAATGCTTACCAATATACCCGTATAAAAACGAGCTGAAAATTGGAAATGCTATTAGATATGCAAAAGTGGTCTAGGAAGAATCCATTGTCTTTAATCCTATGAAAAAAATATGCAGGGAACTAATAATTGCTGAGAGTGTGAGAAAAAAAAAAAAAAACTATTTCCAGGAAAGTGCATAAAATCAGTTATCCAATACCAAGCAATCAACCCTGAAAACATGCATGGAAGTAACATTATTAAACTGAGCAACTTATATTAAGAACATAATACCAATTTGAAAAAAAGAAGATGAATTTGAAAGAGAAATAGGAGAGGTCTGTGGGAAGGTTTGGAGGGAAGAAAAGAGAAGGCACAAAATGATGTAATTATTAACCTTAAAAATGAATTAAATATTAGCTCTTTAGGTCATGATTTTAAAATGCATCACTATTGAGTAGTATGCAAACATAAAACTTGCAGGTAGACAGATGGAACTAGAAAAAAAAAATCATGCTATATGAGGTAATCCAAACACAGAAAGACAAACTTCACATATTCTTTCTTCTAAGTTTCCCAGCTCTAAACTGAATATGTGTGTACTCATATGTGAGTCTATATCCGGCAGTAATTAAAAAACCAAGAATGAAATAGTGACCATTTACAAGGTGAGAATGGAAGTGTGTGAGGGCAGCAGGAAGTAGAAGGGTATAGAGATTTGAAAGAGGAAATGGGAAAAACTTAAAGGGGGTATAATAATTTCGGAGGTAAGACAGAAAGAAATACAAAAGGGAAGATGGTAAAATAACAATAAGGATGTCTGAAAAAGTAATATGGAATCATACTAGTAACTATCTAAGATACGTACAATCCATGTAAGCTGTTGTATAAAACTAAAATGTAGTTTCAATGAAATTTTGCCATCTGTGATGACAATTGTCCCTCCATCTAACAAAAACTCCAACACCAGGCATGAGAAGTCAACTTTTAGGTTACTGGGAAGGGTTTTCTAAGAGACTCCTCAAGAATCATATGCTACTACCTATCTGAACTGAAAACTACAGACCATTTCCAGCCCGAAAAGATGCTGTTTATTCGGTCTGAAATACCTGAAAATAACAGGATGCAGAATGAGGAACTAGTTAATTGAAGAGGTGCCATGCTAACTCTTGAACTTTGAATTTCCACCAACTGCCAGCTTCTTGGAATATAACCTTATAGTTTTCCTCAAGTGCCTGCTTTTTCAACAGTACATAACACATTGAAGACATGGCATGTATGCTTGTGGGTGCTCGCGTTCCACTTAACATTCAGCACAGTCCACTCCAAAAGCTCCAATACCCCAACCACCCTCTTAGGAGCTGTCCAGGCTTTAAATCTAGCTCCACTTCTAGCCACTCACGTTTTATTATAGGTGTCTCATAGACTAAATAAATAAATAAATAAATAATCTGTTTTATCTTGTATGAATGTGAACATCCTTATGACAGAGCACTGAACTCATGATGAAATGTACCAGACACGGAAATTCCTTAAGCCAAGCACTCCATAGCCAGGGAACTACAAATAATCCCAGAGTGCATTGTGTCAGCTGGGAGCCTCTGTGAGAACTGCCTCAGAGCAAGGACTTCTGGGATTGTTTGTAGTAATGTAGCCAGGTCTCACTGTATTGTCCGGCTGGGAGCCTCTGTGAGAACTGCCTCAGAGCAAGGACTTCTGGGATTGTTTGTAGTAATGTAGCCAGGTCTCACTGTATTGTCGCAGACGTAGAAATACAATTCCCAGAATGCTGTACGCACTGCTTATGCCATCACAAGCCATCCTCCTCCTCCTTACTTAGCCTGGAGCTTTGTCAGGACCCAGAAGTATCCCCCGGAAGCGCTTTCCTCGCTCCACAACACACAGAGAGTTTTCCCTGGTCCCTTATGTTCTGTAAATGTCCCCTCCCTGCGCCCCTCTCAGTCTTCAGGATTAGGAGCCTTTCAGGGCCAATTTGTGATGCCATCGCCCCGCCCCCTGGTACCAGAAGGAAACACACAGGGCTGCTGGAAGCCACTTGTGTGCAGGACAAATGTGCGCTTTGAATTCTCCTGATCAGACACAGTCCAGCTGTTCCCTGGTTCCTGGAGAAGAGATCCTGGGGTCCCTGCCCCTTTTTAAAATTAATTTTGAGTCTCCCAGTCAAAGCAGGACTAGTCTTGGAAAGGCAGACACGTGCTCACATGGAAAATAGACCTTTTTTAACGATTAAAAAAAAAAAAACTGAAGGCAGGAGAGATGGCTCGGAGGTTAACAACGCTGGCTGCTCTTCTAGAGGTCTTGAGTTCAATTCCCAGCAACCACAGGGTGGTTCACAGACATCTGTAATGGGATCTGGTGCCTTCTTCTGCTGCACAGGCAGAATGCTGTACAATGTATGAATGGATGAATGAATATATGGATGGATGAATCTTAAAAAAAAAAAAAAAAAAGCCGACATTTGTCATCGCAACAGCCAGGGCCCTGTGACACAGAGAATCCCTCTCTTACCAAGGTGACAGGATCCATCCCAGAGACCACATGGTGGCGCTCAAACCATCTGTCAAGGAATCTGGTGCCCTCTGGTGGAGCACACGTGTTACTTAATAACTAGCTTTACATATATGTATTTATTTCAATTTAATAAGAACAGACGAAGGCGTGTCTTGAGAGCAGGCTTCCCAGAGTCCTGTGGAGTCTGTAGGCAGGAGGTCTCTGTGCTAGATCAAAGCAGGGCCTGGGGCCACCCAACCTGTGTCCATCCTCCAGTGCTCTACCCAACCTGATGGTAACATTCTGTTGCTGAGGACAACACCTTAGTGCATTGGAGAGACCAAAGACTTAAAATCAGTGGGTATTGTTTTAAAATTTAAAGCTGAAGCATGAATAAAGGCTAGTTAGTTGGAAATATGTCCAGCCTCCTTCGGGAAGAACTATCATTAATGCTTTGAGGGGACAAATTAGCCTTACTGCATTCTTTCCTGCCCATTAATTATACAGTTGCTAGGAAACCGTCCCATAGGACCAGGCCAGAACTGTTTGTAGTCTTGCTGCCTAAAGTGGACCAATCATTTCAAAAGTCAATTCCCCTTACACAATCATGTAATGCCAAAGCAAGTAAGTCCCTGCTTGCAGTTTTGCTCCATAAAAACCTTGCTTCCCTAGATCTCAGGAATAAATTCCTCTCCTGTGTTCACAGGAAGTTTGTGTCCCATGTCCGAACACTTATACAATTTTAAAAACCTCATATATTTACATCAGAGTGTGTTTCTGGTCTTTTGGGGTTCCCGAACTGGGCATAACAGTTTCACTCTGAATAAGACCATTAGTAATTTATAAACATCTCCCAATGACAATAAACACTTGTAGCCACAGAAAACAACCCAAAACCTACCCAATCCCCCTTGAGGAAAATAGGACATCATTCTCATTGATTTCTTCTAGCTGACATTTTGGACATGCAGAAATCCTGTTGGGGGCCCAAAGAAAATTGGAAAAATGTTTAATTTAGCAAGCAATATTTGTGGTAGAGTCTTTGAATTTTGAGAAAATAATAAGAGTTAATAAAAGTCCTGTTTATAACAGTCTAAAATGCAGGACCAATTAAGATTTGCAGGTTTCTTCAAAGCTCTCTTGGGAGCAGGCTGTGATGAGAAACAGCTTTTGAAGCAGTTGAGGCAGGAACAAGCAGAATTCTGAAACATGTGAGATACTGAAACAGATGTGTCAATGTCTCAGCATTCTGGAATGAGGATTCTGTCAGGACTGGTCCAGAATCTCCAGTATTCACTCCTTTTGTTTTGAAAACATATAATTTCTCATAAGCATTATACAGTTCTAAAATTATAAATGTAAGAGATGTTCAGAATGAAATTAAACTGTTAACCAATTTTATCAATGCCAATTAAAAGAATGGCACAATAAATATTGAAGATATTAGAGCCAAGGATTTATTGGCCATGTACTGCTGAAGTTCTGGTTAGAGACATTTTTTATGTCTCGGTCAGGTTTAGGGTTGTTCCCATGTGAAGGGATTATCAATTTATATGACCTGTTCTGTTTATATATTAATAATTAATTATTAATATTAAATATTAATATTAATTAAATGTTAATTAATATTCATTAAATATTAATATTCAGTCAGCAGTTTTGTTCTATAACACAGTGTCTTTGTGCAGCTATTGTTTGTTGTTCATTAACATTTAAGGAATTTAAGGTCAATAAAGCGTTATGTAATCTATCTCTGTGGTATTTTAATACCCCTCTTTGCTTGTTAATCATTTTCCTTAAAGTACGATTTGATTTTTCAATGACTGCTTGACCTGCCGGATTATGAGGTATTCCTGTTACATGTTTTATCTTATAATATGTAAAAAAAAATTTCCATTTTATTAAAGACATATGCTGTAGCATTATCAGTCTTAATTTGTATAGGCATAACCATAACTACCATCATTTGTAATAAATGTGTAATAATTGAATCAGCCTTCTAAGAACTTATGGCTTTTGCTCATTGGAACCCTGAATGTGTGTCTATAGTATGGTGCATATATTTCAGTTTACCAAACTCTATAAAATAAAACAAAACACATGATTTGCCAAGTTTCATTTCTTTGGTTACCAATAGGGTTACTTCCTGCAGGTAGTGGAGTTTAGTTATATAAAGAAAGAACAAGTGGGACATTTTCGTACAATTTCTTTGGCTTTTGCCAAGTGACAGAAAACTCTCTTTTTAAGACTTTGTGGTTAACATGGTGTTTTTTAAATGAAATTCTGAGGCCACTAACATGCTTCCTGTTAATAGTTGATCAATTTCATCATTGCCTTGTGCTAGAGGGCCTGGTGGACCCATATCAGATCTGATGTATGTTATATACAATAGATTGTTTCTATTTCTGATTACTCATTTTAATTGAAGAAACAGTGAAGTTAAGTTCAAATTATCCTGAATTAGATCAGAAGTTTCTATATGTAGAACAACTCTTTCTGCATATTGAGAGTCAGTGACTATATTAAGAGATTCTTGAAAATTTGATAACACCAAGAGAATTGCATATAATTCTGATTTTTTAACTGAATCATAAGGACCCCCTCACCACTTTAATCAGATTTTCTGACTTACAACCTGCCCTTTTTGATTTATTGGCATCCGTATAAAATGTGGGAGCTCCAAAAATTGGAGTTCCTCTTATTATAGGAAGGGGAACCTACTTGCTTCTTTTTATAAACTGAATTGACTTGATTTTTTGGTATCTGTTGCTGATTTATCCCAAAAACTCACAAGCTCTTTGCCAGTACCCATTCTCTGCCCATAATGGTACAATCTCAGCATTGGTAAAGGGCACCACAATTTCATCTGGATCTATTCCAGCCAACTGATGAAGTCTCATTTTTCCTTAGGATCAATTCAGGAACTTTTCTATATAGGTTTTTAAATTTTTATTTTGTTTGTGTGCCAAAAATATCCATTCTAAGACACAGTCCACCTTCTGCATAAGAATTCCCATGGGAGAATGAGTGGAAAGCGAGATGACCAAAATACAGGCCCTCTTTGCATCAATATGGTCTATATATGCATCTTGTAATTTCCTTTCTGCCTGAGCCAATTCACTTTCATCTTCAGTTGACAACGTTCTTGGACTTTTAAAGTCCTTATCATCCTGTAAGTTTTGAAATAAGTTATTTAGCTCTTGAGTAGCTTAACCAAATGTAGGCTATAGCCAGTTAATATCTCACAGCAATTTCTGAAAATCATTGAGAGTTTTTAATTGGGTTCTTCTAATTTGTACTTTTTGTGGTTGAGTTTTCAATAGACCTATTTTGTATCCTAGGTAATTAATAGAATCTCTTCTTTGTAATCTTTCAGGAGCAATCTCTAAACCCCAACAAGGCAAAGTGCTGTTTATTTCATAAAAAAAAAAAATATTTTCTAATGTTTTTCTATCTGAATCAGCCAAGAAGATATCATCCATATAGTGGCAAATTATGGATTGAGGAAACTGCTTACGAATTACCTCCAACGGTTGTTGTACAAAATATTGACACAAAGTAGGACTGTTCAACATCCCCTGTGGTAAGATATCGAGTGATATCTCTTTATTGGACAGCTTCTATTCAAAGTGGGTGCTGAGAAAGCAAACCTTTCCCTATCATGGACAGCCTGGACAGTCTGAAACTGTTTTTGATGGCATTTTAAAATAATTTTAGCTTCTTTATCAGGAGTATTACCTGTTTTTTTGTCTCATAACGTGGGGGGACGTTAATCTGGGTCTTCCATTGTTGTAACAGATCTCTTCTACATAAGTTTATGGCTATCTCAGCCACATATGGTCTTAGTTTTCTTATTTGACCTTCTGTTCCTGTACATTTAAGCCATCTAACACTTTGTTTCATTTTAGATAAAGTTCCAACTCCTTGGAATTGAATATCCACCTCAGGTCTAGCACTTCCACAGGTCTAGCACTTCCACTTCAGCCTCATGGTAATTCTGTGGGTGATCATCTTCTGCTTGTCTCTGTTGTACACTGACTAAATAAGCTAACATTTGTTTTCTAACCACCTTTGTTTGGCTTTCTTTATTATTATCTTTTGCCTCTGCCTGAGTATTTTCTTTACTTAGTATTCTAAACTCTTCTTTTAAGGTCAGTACCCATATTTCACACTTATCTCTCTGTTGTTTGTTTTGTTCAATAATCTCTTGAATGTCTTGTTTTATGCCTTGCTCCTAACTTTTAATTTTTCCTTTATATTGTTCTAGTTGTTCTTGTGTTTTCCAGTATCTTTTCTAAAACCTCTGCCCTCTTTTCCTGTTATTTATCATGTTCTGTATGTAAGTTTTTGTATCTCTTGTTTTATGTCCTATTTCCAAACTTCATTTTTTTCTTCATATTGTTCTACTTGTTTTTTGTGTTGTTCCAGTATCTTTTCTAAAGCCTTTGTATTTGAAAAGACATAAAAGGCTAAATCGATTGTTAAAGTTAAATTGAGGAATAGGAATGTAACCATAGTCATAATTTCTAAACTTTCCTTTATTTCTGTCTTAAAACCGTAGAAGAGATTATCAGCCAAGCTCAAAGAAGTCTGTTTTAATATTTCTCTCATCCTGTTATACTGTAATGGCAACCAGTTTTGTTCAGTCTCAGGTCTGCCCACAGTAGGCTGTCTTTTGCTCTGAGGCATGTTTAAGAGTCTCTCTTAAAGTGCCAGTAAATTATCTGGGAGTTTTTAGGTTTAAAGTTTGGGTTGTATCGCTGAGAGCTTATTCTTCTCCCCCACCAAATTAAATTAAAGTAGGATTTAAAGGGTGTGGATACTTAGATTAGTTGGGTGCCATTTGTTGTAGATTATTAATATTTATTATTGATAAATCTTTTAGTTAAGCAGTGGTTATTCCTAAACAGCTGTATAACCAAATCACCACAGAGAGACTAGGATTTAATTAATTAACCTAGAGCACAATTCTGGCCAACAGTTACTTCATCCTAAACCTCCAAGCCCGCAGAGTTTCCTACCATTCAGATTCACCCATCATACTTCCGTTTTGTGTTATTTTAGTTTCAGTTAATTTCTACATGTGGTGCCAAGACCTCTCCTGCTGATTCTCCTCCTCTCCTCTCCTGTCTCCTTCCTCTTACTCCCACTCTGGACCAGGATGTCTCACCTTATCCTCTCCATTACTCAGTATTGGGGCTGGTTGTTTTAATTGACAATATAGAGAACAAATGGTGGCATGTTTATGCAAACTTGAGACCTGTAATGCTTCGAAGAAGCATCACAATGCAATATCTGGAATGAAACCAGACAGTGGAGGAGAGAAATCACCATTTGAATGAAGAAGGGTAAATTGTATACATTCTAACAAAAGAACATTATACCAATATAATCCCTTGTATCATATTAGAACAACATGGTCTAAAACTAGACCTCAATAGTAACAAAAAATAGTAAACAGCCTGTATATGCATGGAAACTGAATTCTACTCAATGACAGCTGGATTATGGAAGAAATGAACTAATTAGACTTTCTAGAATTTAACAAAAATGAAGACACAACTTACCCAAACTAATGAGACATAATGAAAGTAATTCTAAGAGGAAAGTTCATAGAAGTAAGTGCCTTCTCAAATCAAATCAACATAACAACACATGTGAAAGACCTAGTCAAAAGGAAGCAGACATACACAAGAGGAGTAGATGGCTAGAAATAATGAAACCTAGGGCAGAAATCAATAAATTAGAAAGAAAGGAAGCAATTCGAAGAATAAACAAAAGCAAGAGCTGGTTCTTGGAGAAAATGACAAAGATAGAGAAACCTTTAGCCTAACTGAAACACAGGGAGACACTATACAAATCAGCAAAATCAGAAAACAAAAGGGGGTATAATTACAGACACTGAGGAAATTCAAAGATTCATTAGGTTTTTACCTTAAAAATCTATAGGCCACACAATTTGGAAATCTAAATGAAATGGAATATTTTCTTGCTAGATTCCACTAATCAAAGTTGAATCTGGATCAGGTAACTAAATTAATAGACCTATATGCCCTAATGAAATAGAAGCAGTCATCAAAAGTCTCCCTGTCAAACAAATCCCAGAGCCTGATGGTTTCAGTTGAGGATTCTACCAGACCTTCAAAGAAGAGGTAACGCCAGTACTCTTCAAACAATTTCACAAAACACAAAAAGAAGGAACATTAGAAAACTCATTCTATGAGGCCACATTCACCTTGATACCTAAACCTCACAAAAGATAACTGAAAGGCATGGATACACTAAGAAAGTTAATTTCAGACCCTTTCTCTCTTATGAATATTGAAACCAAAATACTCAATACAATACTCACAAAATGAATCCAAGGAAACAACAAAGATCTCATCTACCATGACCAAGTAGGCTTCATTCTAGGTATGCAGGGGAGGTACAATATACAGAAATCCATCAGTGCAATCCACCACATAAACAAACTGAAAAATAAAAACCATATGATCATCTCAATAGATGCTGAAAAGCATTTAATAAAATACAAGCTCAATTAATATTTAAAGTCTTGGAGATATCAGAGATAAAAGGCACATGCCTAAACACAGTAAAGATAATATACGACAAGTGTAAAGCAAACATCAAACTAAATGGAAAGCAATTTAAATCAATCCCACTGAAATCAGAGACAAGTCAAGTTTTCCCCTCTCTCCTTTCTCTTCAACATAGTACTGGAAATTCTAGCTAGAGCAGTAAAACAACTAAAGGAAATCATGGGGACACAAAGCAGAAAGGAAGAAGTCAAACTATCACTATTCACGGTTGATATGATAGTATGATATGGTTACATGAGTGACCCTAAAAATTCTACCAGAGAACTACTACAGCTGATAAACATCTTCAGCAAAGTGACTGAATACAAAGTTGCTAAAATATTGAAGCCCTCTCATATAGAAAAGACAAGAGGCTGAGAAAGAAATTAGGGAAAAAAACAACCTTGCAATAGCCACAAATAACATAAAGTGCACTTATGTGATTCTAATCAATCAAGTAAAAAATCTGTATAAAAAACTTCAAGTATTTGAAGAAAGAAATTGAAGAAGATATCATAAGATGGAACAATCTCCCATACTCATGGATCAGTAGGAATAACAGCAAAATGGACATCCTACCAAAAGAAATATAGAGATTCAACGCAATTCCCATCAAAATATGAACACAATTCTTTAAAGACCTTGAAAGAACAATTCTCAACATCACATAAAAAAAAAAAAAACACAAAAAAATCCAGAATAGTTAAAAAAACTTCTGGAGGTATCTCCATCCTGAATCTCAAGCTGTACTATAGAGAAACAGTAAAAACAGTGTGGTACTGGCATAGAAACATACTGGTGGATCAGTGGAATTGAATCAAAGACCCAGAAATAAACCGACACACCTACAACACCTGATTTTTGACAAAGAAGCCAAAACCATTCAATGGAAAAAAGAATATCTTCAACCAATGGTGCTTGTCTAACTGGATGTCCATATATAGAAAGATACAAATAGATCCATAATTATCACCCTGCACAAAAGTAAAGTCCTTGTGAATCAAATACCTCAATATAAAACTAACACTCTTAATCTGTTATTTAAAAAAGTGAGGAAGAGGCTTGAACACATTGGCACAGGAGACAACTACCTGAACAGAACACCAGCAGCACAGGTTCTAAGATCAACAATCAATAAATGGGATCTCATGAAACTTAAAAGCTTCTCTAAAGCAAAGGACACTGTCAGCAGAACAAAATGATGGCTTATAGACTGGGAAAGGATCTTCACCAACTCTGCATCTGACAGAAGGCTAATAACAGAATTTATAAAGAACCCAACAAATCAAATAATCCAACTAAAAATTGGGTACAGAGCTAAAGAGAAATTCTCAACAGAGGATTATTGAATGGTGTAGAAACACTTAAAAATGCTCAACGTCCTTAAAAATCTGAGAAATGAAAATCAAAATGGCTCTGAGACTCCACCTCACACCCATCAGAATGGCTAAGATCAAAAACTAAAGGGACAACACATGCTGGAGAAGATGTGCAGAAAGGAGAACCCTCCTCCATTGCTGGTGAGAATGTAAACTTGTACAACCACTTTGGAAATCAGTCTGGCGCTTTCTCAGAAAACTGGAAATACTGCTACCCCAAGACCCAGCTAAACACCTCCTTGACATATATCAGAAAAATGCTCAACCATACAACAAGGACATTTGCTCAACTATGACAATAACAGCTTTATTCATAATAGCCAGAATCTGGAATCAAACTAGATGTCCCTCAATGGTGGAATGTATACAGAAATTGTGGTACATTTACACAAGGAAATACTACTCAGGTATTAAAAACAAGAAAATCACGAAATTTGCAGACAAATGGATGGAACTAAAAAAGATCACCCTGAGTGATGTATCCCAGAAGCAGAAATACATGTATGGTATATATTCACTTATAAGTGGACATTACCCATACAATATAGATTGGACATACTAAAATCTACAGACTTTTAAAAGCTAAAGTACAAGGAGGAACATAGGGAAGTTGCTTAATTCTCATTCAGAAAAGAAAACAGAATAGATGCCAGAACCCATAGAACACAGAGAGAACAGGATAACAGCCTTCCATGGATGAACACTAAGTGACTCCACTCCAGAGGTGATTGAAGCAAATGCAGAGACTCACAGCAAAATTTTGTATAGAGCACAAAAAGTCTTATTGAAGAAGTGGGAGATAGAAGGACCTAAAGGGGTCCGGAGTCACACAAGGAGATCAACAAAGAATAAAATATCTGGGTCCTGGGGCCCTGCAGAGACTGATGCATCAACTAAAGAGCATGAGAGGACTTAGGTCTCCTGCTCAGATGTAGCCCATAGACAGCTCAGTCTCCATATGGAATTCCTAGTAAGGGGAAAAGTGACAGTCTCTGAACTCGGTTGCCTGCTTCTTGATCACTTTTCCCTGGTGGGGCCACCTAGACAGCCTACAGATGAATAGGATACAGGGAGTCTTAATGGAACCTGATAGGCTAGGGTCTGATAAGACCTTTCCTATCAGAGGACTAAAGGAGAAGGATAGGTGAGGAGGAGGAAGCGATAGTAGGACATAGAGTAGATGAGGGAGGGGGCTACAATTGAGATACAAAGTGAATAAATTGTAAAAATTAATGATAAACATGGGTGACAGAATGAAGCATAGGTAAGACACAATTTACTGAGAAACACAAAAATACTCACCATTTTTAATCATACATCTAGCTAGAAAAAAAAAAAAAAAAACAAACTTAGGCAACCAATACCTCAAATGACAAATAATGTATGTTTAGTGTCCTTCTTGGCACTATAGTAAAAGAGAATGTGATAGGATGCACACAATATCATTGGAAATCTTTCTTCATGCACTGAACATGGAATGACTTGTAGGAATTGAGATGTTGATTTATTTTCTCCCCACAGATCAGCAGGAATGTATTTCTTCCCAAATTCAAGAGTACCCAAACCTTGAGAGAAACCAGTACCTGCCCATGGCAGTGACCTTCCTGTCCTTTGAGGATCCTCTGGGCTTGGCTCTAGCCTGCATGGCTCTGTACTTATCTGTCAGCACAGCTGTTGTTTTGGGGATCTTTCTTGAGCACCATGACTTACCCATCATCAAGTCCAATCCCTTAATATCTTCAAATGAAATTACGTACCCCTACTTTTAGTAAGTTTATATAAACTGTATATCTAGCCATAACTAAAAGAGCCCTTCATTTAATCAATGTTATATAGATACACTCTATTTCAGAATAGAAACTACTTCTGAAAACACATTTTAGTAAGTTATGTATGTTACTTTTTAATTTGTGGACAATATAAATATTCAAAGCTTAATTACATAATAGTAATTGTGATAAATAATATAGGTACTATATATTTTTCCCTTAGTGTTTTATTTTTTTCTGGAGGAAGCAGTAATTAGGTTGACAGTTGACATCTTCTGTTGGACAGGCAAAAACTTGGATCTCTGGCAAAGGGAGCTTGCAAAATTGTACATCCACAGTGGAAATAAGTGTGCAGAATTCTCAAAATGATGAAAATAAATCTACCACATGAACCACTTATAACTTTCCTTGACATATGCACAATGGACTCAACATACTCCTCCAAAAATATTTTCTCTATCATACTCATTGCTAATTCTGTTCACAATAGGTACAAAATGGGAACACCTAAATATCCTTCAACTGATATAGATAAGTGAAAAGGTATGCACATAAGTAGATAGAAATATAAATGACGATATTGATTTAGGTAACTCAGATCCAGAAAGCAGATATCACATGTCCTACCTACTCTGAAGCATGTAGCTCTAGATCTTCAGTTGTGTGTATTCATCCTACTGTTAAAAAAAAGAAAGAGTGTGATGAAAGACTGGGGACCAGCCCCAGCAGTTGATAGTTTCCAGAGAGGAGGGAAGGATAAGGTGGGGCAGAAACGAGTCAGACATGGTTGTCCAAAGAAACTTAGAGTCTTGACTGACTAGCAATTAGAGTACTTCTTTATTTATACAGAGTTCAATAATAAAAGATAGATTCACATTGTTTTAAAACATAGATGATATCCTTCTTGTCCCCAGACAGGAGTTTTAACTGTCTCTTGGTCATAAATTTAGTCATCACTGATAAAGCTTATCTTTTACTATCATTTTTCTTCATCAATCCCATAACCTGACATTTTTGAGGCATATTTGCCACAGCCTGGAAGCCCATTCTCAGGTTGGAAGCATTCTCAGATTCAATGGCAATAAATAGAAAATCTTTAAGCAGGTTTGGACATATTGCTTTGTCCCGAGAAGTATATTATCAAATTTTAATGGACAACCTCAAGAAAAACAATTTAGGCCAAAGCAGCAACAGTTATTATTCAATTCCTGGTATAAAGCAATGTCTATACCTCATATATTTGTAGAATTTATTTATGTGCTAAATCTAAACATTCTTTCATTATTTTGGTCATACAACACTACCGTGATACTGTGAACGCTGATTTTTCTAGGAAAAGGAGGTCATAATACCTCACTTTTAAAATCATTTTTACAAAACATTCTTTGTCCATCATTACAGATCCTAGTTTAAGGTGATGATATCTCCAGACATTCATTTACAGCTCCATATAGTCATTGGGGGGGCATATCATATGTAACTCCTAATCTTATATGCAAAGTAATCACCTGAGGATACAGCAGTATGAGGTATTTATTCTCCAATGCTATCAACTGTCCTAGCACTACAAACTTTGTTTTCCTTTTTAAGAGTATGTTGTTCTGATTATTTTCTTCTTGAGGAAGCATAAGGGTATATTTTTCAAGACTGTCTTGGAGCTGAAGTCTCATAAGGAGTTCTCTGCCATTTTTATGTGAGTCACAACTTCCACAAGGAAGACATTCATGTAGGGTCAGATAATTGATATTTCTGAGAGTGGAAGTATGCTCAGAATTTTTCTGGGGAAGTTTAGAAGCAGTACCACAGAGTGAAGGCATAAAAGATTCATTAAAAAAATCTCATTGCTCCAATGTCCCCTGGTTGTACATGTATTGAAAGCCCTCTAAGCATGTAGCAAGTGGAGATCAAGACCAAGCCTGAAAGATAGAATGAAGGCTACTGTAACATTCAGCTCAGCTGTGCTGGATCTTTGTCAAATAGCTGTGCTGACTTCATGGGCTTTAACTGTATATGAACTTTGGTGAGGTTTTAATCCATTTGGAGGTGACTTTTGAGTGAAAATAAGCATCTATTTCCATGTTTCTACATATAGGCATCTAGTTTGGTCAGCACCATTCATGAAGATTTTATCTGTTTTTCCAATGTGTATTTCTTGCTTTCCAGTGTGTATTTCTATTTTTTTTGTTATAGTCCTAGTGCATTTACATAATCAAATATTACTCAGACATTTAAAAAATCAAATCATGAAACATGAAGGTAAATGCAGATTTACAGGTAACTGAGAGTGAGAGAACCTAGACCCCAAAAGAGAAATAGGGTATGTATTTGCTTTTACATATATATTAGGTGCAAGATGTATGATATGCAAGCAACTGAACATAATACCGCAGGGGATACAAACAGATTAAGAACTGGAGGTTAGGGGAGGCAGAAATTTCTCCAAAGGAAAGGGAAATAAAATACTTGGTACAAATGGAAGGTGGGCTAAAAAGATAGAACTGAAGGGGATTGGGAAAGGAAGAGGGCAATGAAAAGGTAACATGAGAAAAGACAGGTAAAATTAAGGGTCATTTGTTTGGTACAGTGGAAACCTAATGCAATAGAAACTTTCTAAATCATATATGTATAAAGAGCTGATATAAATGAAATCACCACAAAAGAAGAAAGTCCCAAGTGGAAATCTCTTGTCACTAAGTAAAGCATCCAGTACTGGTAATATTTAACTGAGGTATTGGCTAAAGTAGTGTGATTGCAATGCCAAAACTAAAGTAGTGTGATTGCAATTGCTTTTGCCTAGACTATAGGCTGCTCTTCACAAACTGACTGCAATGCCCTCTTGCTGGAGACAACACTTACACTTACATGGAACATAGATACATAGAGCTTGTGCCTACATAAAAACTTCACACTTAAATTCTAACAATTTTGATATGGGAAGTACTCTGCAACTACAAGAGGAGAAATATAAACACTAACCCAGCTACCAAATTTTTGAACTATAACAATGTTCTACCTGTAAGACATATTAGTGCAAGAGTTGTAGGAGTAAATACCAATCTATAGTTTGACTTAAGGCCCACTTCATATGATGCAATCCACACCTGACACCGTATTATTGATTAAGAAAAATAAATTACATACCCCAAGGTTCTAGGAAAAAAGCAAATACTACGTTCTACTAAAAGTAATAAAATGACCATTGACACCATTCTGCTATACTCATAGACCAGTATCTTGTTCAGCCATCAAAAAATGTCATCCTGCATCTGATGGAGACAAATTCAGAGACCCATAGAGAAAATAGACAGTCAGTGAGAGACCTCAGAATATGCCCTCCAGGCTCATCAGTAATTCAGCCAGAAGAGTGTAAGAGCCAGAAAGGAAAGAGGATATCAAAGAACAAAGCACTATAAATTAAGAGGACTGAAGAATAGATAAACTGTGAGAGACTGAGGCAGCATGCACTAGGCCTCTAGTGTTCTGTCCCTAGCCCTATCTCTAATTGATAAGTGCTTGCAAATGAAAATGTAGTTTTCTCCAAGGGACACTCATTTTATCCAAGGGACTACTCTTAATTGTATTTTTTTTCTTTTTTTAATTTATTTTAATTCATTTTTATTTTTTATTTTTTATCAGTTACATTTTATTAACTGTGTATCCCAGCCATGTCCCGATCCCTCATTCCCTCCGAGTCCCTCCCTCCCTCCCTCATCTCCACCGTGCCCCTTTCCAAGTCCACTGATGGGGGGACCTCCTCCCCATTCATCTGATCCTGTTTTATCAGGTATCTTCAGGACTGGCTGCAAAGCCCTCCTCTGTGGCCTAACAGGACTGCTCCTCCCTTCGGGGGTGGGGAGACCAAAGAGCCAGTCATTGAGTTCCTGTTAGAAATAGTCCTTGTTCCCCTTACTTTGGGAAACCAATTGGTTACTGAGCTACCACAGGCTACATCTGAGCGGAGGTTCTAGGTTATATCCATACATGGTCCTTGGTTGAATTTCAGTCTCAGAAAAGACCCTGTGCCCAGATATATTTGGTCCTTGTGGAGCTCCTATCCTTTCCCCATCAGACTAACTCCCCTTCTTTCTTATGATTCCCTGTACTCTCCCAAAGGTTTGGTCATGAGTCTTTGCTTTGAAAACACTGCTAGTTAGAGTCTTTCAGATGCGCTCAGTAGACTCCTGTCATACGTTCAATGCACATCCCATCTGTCTTTCTAAACGAGGATTCATCATCTTACCCCATGTCCGCTCAATTGATTATTTTTTTAGGTGTATAGATTTCATTATGTTTATCATATCTTATAGGTCTATATAAGTGAGTATATCCCATGTCTGTCTTTCTCCTTCTGGGATATTTCACTCAGAATGATCTTTTCTAGATCCCATCATTTGCCTGCAAATTTCATGATTTCCTCCTTTTTAATTGCTGAGTAGTATTCCATTGTATAAAAATACAATGGAAAACAATTTCTATACCCATTCCACCGTTGATGGACATCTGGGTTGTATTTTTAAGAGTACATTCCAATAGGTAGATGGCCAAAAATTTCCCTCACTGGCAAGTTTGGATTCTCATGTCCTAGAATTCTGGCATGCATTTAAAATTTTTTTTATCATAGTTCTCATTTTAATTTGCTGAAGATTTTTTTTTTCTGTTTTTAAAGCTACATGTCCTCTGTGTGTATTCAAGTCTTGTGTGATTATTTCATTTATATTGGCTTCTTATATATATTTTTTAGAAAGTTTCTATTGCATTAGGTTTCCACTATACCAAACAAATGACCCTTAATTTTACCTGTCTTTCCTCATGTTACCTTTTCATTGCCCTCTTCCTTTCTTTCCCAATCCCCTTCAATTATATCTTTTTAGCCCACCTTCTACTGTTTCAAGTTTAATATTTTATGAGATTCCTGCATATATGAACAAGTCTGCATCATTTCCCAACTTGGGCTCTTTTTCTTTTTTTTTTTTTCCTACTCAGATGTGTTTGCTTTTGTCTTTTTGCTATTTTATTTTCTTATTTTACATTATACCCCTCCTTTTTTTAATATGAGGGTGAATTTAGACAGGATAGAATGGGAGATGGGAAAGAGTTGTCAAGATTAGAGGAAGGGAAAACTTTAATCCGGATGAATATATGAGTAAAGTGACTATTTTTTAAAGAAAAAAAAAGGAGAAAGGGAGGATGAAAAGAAAGAAAAAGAACGAGGAGTTAGAGAAAGAAGAGAAGCAGGAGGAGTAGAAGGATAAGAAGAGAAGAAGAAGAAGAAGAAGAAGAACAACAACAACAACAACAATTGTGTCCAAAGAAATGTTAAATAGCCATGCACAAAAGATCCAGAAAATTTAAAAAGTGCAAAAAAAGTAATTTATGAATAATAGAAATAGAAAAAGAAGAAAAAACTTACATCAAAATCCTAGAAAATATTTTCAGCAAAATAATAGAAGGATGTATCCTTAACCTGATGAAGAAGGGGTAGCTTATGAAAGTACAAAACGTATATAGAACAACAATTAAAGTGTACTGAAAAGAAATTGTGCTCAGTACATAAAATCAAAACATTAAATGTAAAGAAAAGTATATTAAACAAAGAAGGGATATTAAAAGTTGAAAATAGTAAATTGCATATAAATTCAGGCTCTTTAGAATAACTCCTGATCTCTCAAGAGAGATTCTAAACCTAGAATGGCTGAGACAGATTATATATAATCTTTGAGGGACCCTTATTCCTATATCCAGTAAACTTTCAATAATAAATGAGGAATAAAGACATATTGCATAATAAAACCAAATATGAGCAGTATCTCTGTAAAACTTCACTACAGAAGCCAATCAATGAAATACTCCAATCTAAAGTGTTAACCACACCCAAGACAACACAAAGAATGAATAATCCCAAGCATCAAAGCAGAAGGCAAAAACCCCACACTATAACTACAAAATAAAGGGAAATAATAAACATTGCTCATTGAAATCTCTCAACTTGGATGTTCACTTCTCCAATAGAAAGACAGGAACTAACAGAATGGACTAGACAACAATGTCCATTTTTCTGCTGCATCTACAGAACACTCTTTACCAACCAGGTTGGACAGCATCTCTGTGTAAAAGGATGAAAGGAGACAGTAGAAGAAAGTGGACCAAAAAGAAGTTTAGTGGAACTTTATTTTATAAAGTTCACACAAACAAATACTAAAATTCTTGAGGCAATTTAAAAGAGAGTATGTACTGTACACACTGAATGAGGAGTTATTATCCATATGAAACAGATGACTTGGGCTGGTCCAGCACACATCTACACTCATGTTTACTGAAGCAAAGCTTACCGTATGCTAAGATAGAATGGACTTGATTGTCCTGAATCACATGAGTGCAAAATATAATATTATTCAATTTTTTTTTTATTCATGGAAATCATGTACTTTTGTTTTTTGAGATTTTTAATATAATCACATTATTTCTCATTTCTCTGTCCTACCTACAAAATCTCTCATATATCCCTTTTTTGGCTCTTTCAATTTCAAGTCTTGGGTTGCCAATAACTGCTATTACATGTATCATCATGTGTGTGTGTGTGTGTGTGTGTGTGTGTGTGTGTGTATGTGTATGAGAGAGTGAGAGAGAACATTTAACATTTCAAGAAAGGCAATCATTTTACTTTGAAATTGTGGATGAACTCAAAATGTATCATCAAAAGTTATGACCTGAACTAGACACAGAAATCAAACATTGTCTGACTTCAGTCCTAATTGGGCTAAAAGAAGTCAGTACTCTGAAATAAGAACTGAATAGTCAGTATTAGAGCCTGAACATCAGGGTGTAGTGGCATGACTTGTCAAAGAACACATTTCAGTGACAAGAGGAATAATTTAAAGAAATATTTCAGGGTGCATGCATAAGAGCTATTAATAATAGCTTACATTGTTTACTTGAGAAATATTCTGTGTATATTTTTTAAATCTCAATAATCAAAATTTTATAATTACTGTGTAAGAGATATTAATTTATTTATATATTATTTATTCTTCCATCAATTTTCCTTCCATTTTCACTCTCCTGAGTTTTGAGTAATCATTCTTTGCTCTTTTGAAAATTCAAGCCACATTTTCATAAACTATTTTTACACACTTAACATCAAAATTTGATTTGTAAAATATTTTACAATATTATAATACTAGGAATATATAAAAAACCACTGAATTTTATCAAGGGTATTTTTATATATAGTATTACAGGAAAAAGGAAAATGTGAAGAGATGAAATACTATTCTTTCTAGTTGTTTTAAGAGACAGTTGCCTGAGTCCAGCCATTTCAGGAAAAAAAAAAAAAACTCATTTTTTTCTTTTTATTATTACAATTTATTCACTTTGTTTTCTGGCTGTAAGCCCCTCCTCATTTTCCACCAGTTACAACCTACCTCCCTCTTCTACCTCTATGCCCCTCTCCTAGTCCACTGATAGATAAAGTCCTTCTTCCCTACTATCTTATCCTAGTCTATCTTATCAAGTCTTACCAAGAATGACTGCACTGTCTTCCTCTGCAGCCTGGCAAGGCTGCACCTTCCAGGAGTAGGTGATCAAGTAGCCTGCCACTGAGTTCATGTCAGAGACAGCCCCTGTTACCCTAAATAGGAACTCACATGGAAACTGAGATACTTATGAGCTACATCTGAGCAGGGGTTCTAGGTGTTCTTCATGCATTGGTCCTTGGTTGGAACAGGACCCCTTGGGCCCATATTTTTTTGGCTCAATTGGCCTCCTTGTGGAGGGCCTCTCCCATCCAGGTCTTTATAGCTCCTGAATCTTCCATATTAATCCATGCTTTCTGCACAAAAATTTGGCTATGAGTCTAACCATCTGCTTAAATACCCTGCTATGTAGATTCTTTCAGAGGCCCCTCTGTGGTAGTTTCCTGCCCTGTTCCCTATCTTCCCCATTACTGATGTCTATCCCATTTTGCCCTTCTGAATGAGGATTAAGCATCTTCCTTATGGTTCTTCCTGTTGTTTAGATCTTTTAGAACTATAGATTTTAGTATTTTTAAACCCTATATTATATGGTTAATATCCACATATAAGTGAGTATATACCATGAGTGTCTTTCTGCTTCTGGATACCTCACTCAGAGTGATCTTTTCTAGTTGCATCCACTTGCCTGCTGATTTCCTTGTTTTTAATTGCTGAATAGTATTGCATTGTATAAATGTGCCACAATTTCTGTGTCCATTCCTTGGTTTGGGGACATCTAAGTTGTTTCCAGATTCTGGATATTGTCAATAAAGCTGTTATGAGTAGAGTTGATCAAATGTCCTTGTTGTATGGTTGATAATCTTCTGAATATATGCCAATGGTTGGTATAACTGAATATTCTAGTAGCACTATTCATAATTTTCTGAGAAACCACCAGATTGATTTCCAAAGTGGTTGTACAAGTTTATATTCCCACCAGCAATGGAGGAGGGTTCCCTTTTTTCCACATCCAGTCCAGCTTTTTTGCAGATGATGTGATAGTATACATGAATAACACTAAAAATTCAACCCAGGAACTCCTACAGCTGATAAACATCTTCAGCAAAATGACTGGATACAAAATTAAATAAAAAAAAAAATCTGAAGCCCTCCTGTATACAGAAGACAAATGGGCTCAAGGGAAATTAGGGAAACAAAACCCCTTCACAAAAGCCACAAATAACATAAAGTACCTTGGTGTGACTCTAATCAAGCAAGTGAATGACTTGTATAAAAAAAAAAAAAAAAAAAAGAACTTCAAGAAAGATATCAGAAGATCTCCCATACTCCAGGATTGGTAGGATTAACATAGGATAAATGGCCACTCTATCAAAAGAAATCTAAAGATTCAATGCAGTTCCAATCAAAATACCAGCACAACTCATTACAGACCTTGAAAGAACAATTCTCTGTTTCATACCCAGAATTGATTTTAAAAAAAAATCTGTACAATAAAGATTTTCTGGAGGTATCTTCATCTGAGATCTCAAGTAGTACTATAGTGCAACAGTAAGTAAAAAATGACATGGTACTGTCACCTGTACTTTAAATCTTAAAGGGGTGTGCATCTACTCATTAATCATTTTTATTAAATAATATCAAGAAGCTGAGGGGGAAAACAAATATAGGGGAATCAACTGCTGTCTCAGTTTTAGACCCAGTTTGAGGGTGCCCAGACAGCCAATGCTACCTTGGGCTATTGTTTTGGCTTATCAACCTTAAAACATCCCTGGCTTTACTATTATTAGTGTACTTTTCTTAACTTTAAATTGTTCTCTAAGATTTTTTACATCAGAGCCATTAGCAAAACATCTTCCCTGACCTTATTAAACAATCTATTTTTTTTTCCAAATTGTTTCTAAGTATAATGGTCATTGCTAACAATCTACATCTATGGCTCCTTTCAAGGGCAGTGGTTAATTCATTAATCTGCTCCAGTAAACATGTGAAAAGAAGATCAAGCAATTGTTAATTTTAAATGCCAGTGATATTGCCCAGTGATGGGCTAGAAGCCTCCTTAGAGTTTTCATACAACTCATGTTATGAGGAATATGGGCATCATAAGGGCAACAAGCAGAGATATGCTACATAAGAACACAAAGTCCTCTGGAAAATCAGTTCTTGGGATTATGCTTCTCCAAGACAAACTCACCATGACTATGCTAACAGGGAGCCACACTCCATGAGTTCTACAGCTGTTTTGCTGTTGCTCCTGCATGGCTCTTGACAGGGCCAGGTAGCCAAAATAGTTTGCCTATAGATGGGTGGGAGAAAGGGGTGAGGTTATCTCAGGCCCTGGGAAGGAGAATTCTGGGTATTGCATGGGCTGTACTAGCCTGGAGAATCAGATATCATGGAAGGACTGAAGGATTGCTGGGAGAAAATGGCAGGTAGATTTGATTTGATATGTTAACTATGAACCTCTGCTATTAGTTCCAGGTTTGAATCCTATTTCTATGATAACATAAACTTCAGAGAGAAAAGCATGTTCTCCATTGGATAATGATCTTCAAGTGAGCCCACAGGGAAGAAAGGTGACAAAGACAAAGATTCTGTTTTTTTTTTTCTTTCTTTCTATATATCTTCTTCTCTTTGAGGGAGGGCAGTTACCAAAACTAGACTCAAATTTTTGCTTTTTTTTTCCATAATTTTTTTTTTCATTAGTTACATTTTGTTAATTCTGTATCCCAGCTGTATTCATTCCCTTTCCCTCATCTCCTCCCTGTTTTTCCACTAATAGGGGAGGACCTCCTCCCCCTTTATATTTTTTTGTCAGGTATTTTCCGGACTGGCTGCAAAGTCCTTTTGGCCTAACAGTACTGCTCCTTTAGGTTGGGAGGTCAAAGAGCCAGTCATTGAGTTATGTTAGAAATAGTCCTTGTTCCCCTTACTGTGGGAAACCAATTGATTACTGGTCACGGGTCACATCTGAGCAACTAGATTTTACCTCTCATGGACTTTGGTTAGTGTCCATCCAGAAAAGACCCTGCCCAGATATGTTTGGTCCTTGTGGAGTTCCTATCCTCTCATCAAACTCCCTTCTTTCATATGATTCCCCACTAAATTTTTGCTTTTTGTTTTGTTTTTCCTATATTTTATTTTATTAATTGTTTTTATTTTTCACAATTTATTCATTACAAATAGGCTGATTGAGTTACTCCCTCAACATCTACTGATCCCACCCTCCCTCCATCTTCCCGTATCCCCTTTCCTAGACCACTCAAAAGGGGAGTTCCTCTCCTCTGCCATCCACCCATACATTATCAGAACAGTACTCAGCTATTAAAAACAGGGAAATAAAATTTCTTCTCTTATTTCTTTTCCATGGGCCACTGTACTCACCTCAGAAGATTTCATATCATGAAGCTTGCCTGCAACCTTACCGTGAACTAAACACTAAGTATAACTCATTTTAAAGAGTCCCACCCCAAGACACTGTTTGATTGACCATTTTACATCCAGAAACATGTGAAATTGGAAAAGCTATGAAGTCTGAAACATTTTATCACAGGTATTTCAGAGAATGTGATTCTCTTGCTGCCTGGAGGGCTGTTTACCACCAGCCCAAAAAGGCATGAGGGGCAGAAGATGATTAGTATAAAGCTTGGAAAGCCCACAAGCATAACAGTGTTCAGCCACTCTGCGAACCACCTCAGAAAGTAAGTTCAACTTTAATTCTAAAAAACAGAAAACAGAGGCTTATATTCCTTGGGGAGTGCCTGCAATGCTCCAAGTATAGGTGTAGATAATTGTTTAATACTAGGTAATTCAAGGATGCTTCAGTTTCCATTAAACAGCACATTTCTATTATATGAATAAGAAGAGCAAGAACACAGAACCAAATTATCCTATATTTGAAGGGAGGGGAGAGTTATCAGGGATTTGTGTCAAAGGCCATCTATCAAATTTGATTGGTGGTGTCTATGTCTAAAGACACTCTCCAGATGAAGTCAGGCAGAGAAAACTCACTCTTGACAGGGTTACACATCTAGGCCAGAAGCAGGGTCATACATGGAAAAGAAAGCCTCCTCCCTCATATCTCAAAATTCAGTGTTGGTTGTGATGTTTTTCAATAGTACCCTTGGAAAAATAGGTATGTGTACACAAAGAAACTTCTACAGGCTACCGCTGTTGTGATACTCTCAGAGAACTTTCCTGGCTGGTGTTAGTTCACCTTTCCCTACATATTCAGCCACTGGACTAAAAGTTTCTTGTGTAAAGTGAGGCAACTGAGAATAGTAAATGTTGAAAATCAGGATTATCCAAAAGTCTTCTGTAAACACCTTATTAAATAATACTGTTGCATGTAATTGATATTCACCATTCATTGTATTTTTTAAAAAATAAGTTTATTTACTTTAAATTCAAATTGTAATCCCCCTCCCTTCTCTGCCCCATGACTACCCTCCATTCCTATTGCCCCTAATTCCCTTTCCCCTTCAGAAAAGGGAGGTCATTTCCATTGAGCTAGTTTTTCAGTTCTGTTGGATCTTAGTGGACCAAAGAACACAAAGACCTTTCCACATTGCTTATACTCACAGAATTCCTTTCCAGTAAGGATACTTTTATGATAATGATGACTCTAGATTTGTGCAAGGCCTCACCATTTTAACACATTCATAAGTTTTTCCTCCATTATGAATCCTTTCATGATGATGAAGATCATACAAATGTGAAATGGTTTCACCATGTTCAAAACCCTCACAGGCTTTCTGTACATTAGGATTTTTTTCATGAGTGTGGAGATTATTCTGAAGTCCAAAAGTTTTTTCACATTGGTTACAGTCAGACATGTTTCCAGTATGTGTTATTTTATGTATTAGGAGATGTTATTTGCAAAGGCTTTTACCACATAGTTGAATTCATATGGTTTCCTTCCAGAATGTGTTATTGTCTTAGGAGATGATTGTTACATGCAAAGGCTTTATCACACTAATTACCCTCACAAGGGTTCTATCCACTGTGTGTTTTTCATGTTTTCACAGACTACTCTGTTGTGCAAGGGCATTATCATGTTGAGTATATTTATAAGGTTTTTCTTTCCAGTATGTGTTCTTTTATGCCTTATGAGATTACTGTTTTCTGCAAAGGCTTTACCACACTGGTTACATTCATAAGGTTTCTCTCCAGTATGTGTTCTTTTATGCAATATGAGATTACTGTTTTCTGCAAAGGCTTTACCACACTGGTTACATTCATAATGTTTCTCTCCAGTATGTGTTATTTTATGCCATATGAGATTACTGTTTTCTGCAAAGGCTTTACCACACTGGTTACATTCATAAGGTTTCTCTCCAGTGTGTGTTCTTTTATGGCTAATGAGATTACTGTTTCGTGCAAAGGCTTTACCACACAGGTTACATTCATAAGGTTTCTCTCCAGTGTGTGTTCTTTTATGGCTTATGAGAGCACTGTTTTGTACAAAGGCTTTACCACACTGGTTACATTCATAAGGTTTCTCTCCAGTGTGTGTTCTTCTATGGCTTTTGAGATGACTGTTTTCTGCAAAGGCTTTACCACACTGGTTACATTCATAAGGTTTCTCTCCAGTGTGTGTTCTTCTATGGCTTTTGAGATGACTGTTTTCTGCAAAGGCTTTACCACACTGGTTACATTCATAAGGTTTCTCTCCAGTGTGTGTTCTTTTATGGCTTAAGAGAGTACTGTTTCGTGCAAAGGCTTTACCACACTGGTTACATTCATAAGCTTTCTCTCCAGTGTGTGTTCTTTTATGGCTTATGAGAGCACTGTTTTGTACAAAGGCTTTACCACACTGGTTACATTCATAAGGTTTCTCTCCAGTGTGTGTTCTTCTATGGTTTAAGAGAGTACTGTTTTCTGCAAAGGCTTTACCACACTGGTTACATTCATAAGGTTTCTCTCCAGTGTGTGTTCTTTTATGGTTTAAGAGAGTACTGTTTTCTGCAAAGGCTTTACCACACTGGTTACATTCATAAGGTTTCTCTCCAGTGTGTGTTCTTTTATGTCTTAAGAGATGACTGTTTCGTGCAAAGGCTTTTCCACATTGATTACATTTGTAAGTCTTCTCTCCTGTGTGTGTTCTTTTATGCCATATGAGAACAGTAGTATAGAGGAAGGATTTACCACATAGACTGCATTTGAAGGGTTTCTCTCCAGTATGACTGCTTTCATGCCTGCAAAGATAATTAGAACATATGAAAGATTTTACCACAGTCATTTCATTACACTAATAAATATAATTTATCTATATGAATTAATTTTATAATTCAGTCTAATGGTAAAAATAATAAAATTTTAAAGTTTTATCACTTTATTTACATTCATGGTATTCTTCATTATGGGTATTTTTTAAGATCCCTGTGATAGTAAGAGCATTTATTATGTGATTCAAATTTATAGCAAAATTTTTCTATAAGAGCTTTAGTCAAATATATGAAGAGTATTGTAAGAATTCAGAATTTTAGCACAGCAATCCCATTCAAAATTTTTTGTAGTATATGAATGACATTTCATTTAACAAAGTGAGTCAGGACAAGCAGAAGAAGTTCCAAATTCCTAGTATTCATGGGTATTTTCAGCAGTATGAGTTTGCTGATGAATTTTCAGTGAAGTGGCAAAACCAATTAACAGTAACCATTTATCACATTCAGAAAATCTCAAAGTGGGTACTACTACAAAATCAATTGTTCTTGGAGAAAGACAGGTACACTGCTTCCTTCAATATCCCTATGCTCATGTGTCTTAGAAACATTGTGACATATGATATACCAATTTAAATTACAAGAATAATAAAAGGTCCCAATATTGAATTAACAGAGTTTGTTTTTGTTCATCATAGACATGTCATATAGGGATTAAGGTTTCTCCACAACAATATTCTTGACTCTCATAAGCTGCTCTTTTCACTAAACTTTACAATGTTACTGCATGAAAATGAGTAACACTGGTTGTACTATGAAATATTTGCTTATTAGAAGGTTTTGGACACATACTGGTCACTTACTCAATGTGTATACCTCTTGCAATATCTGAGTAGATAGAATGAGACTAAACAGATTGGCAGTTCAAGTCAGTAGCTGTAATGTCCATAATATTCAAATGGTATTTTCTGATACAACATTTTTTTTTTTTCTATTTTAGGGAGTGCTTTGAAAACACAAATCAGATACCTGACATTGAAGTACATGGAATTGTGAGATTTTAATGATCATCAGTACACTTAAACGCAGTGCTGTTTTTACACTGTTGCTTTTCTTTAAAACTTCCAGGACACAGCCATGTGTGCTGGTACATGCCTTCAATTCCAGCACTTGTGGAGGCAGAAGCAGGCAGATCTGTGTGATTTTGAGGTCAGGCTGTTCTAACAAGCAAATCTAAGAAAGTCACAGATACCCAAAAAAAAAAATCTATTTCAAAAACAGAAAATAAAAAGCAGCCAAAAAACAAACAAACAAACAAAAAACACCAGACTTCCAGGACACATTAAAATTTAAGATTTATATCTGTATCAACATGCACATGAAGTTACCTTTTATTACTTGTAGAACTTTGAAAATGTTCTTCAATATTATGGTCATCCCAATTGTAACCTAAAATATAGTATGAGAAAATATATATTATTGGAAATATCATGTTATTATTAAGGCAAAACTTAAATCACTATCTTCTGTGACCCTTAGAACCATGCCTGATTTATTTGCCTCATTCCTTCTCATTCTCAATTGGAATTACAGAAGAGGATCAATAACAAAGTAAAAGTTGTCTCTTTTATTAAAGTGAAAGCAAAATTGCAGTCTTACCTATAGCAGTGAGGTTTTTTACAGGTATCTAGCATCACATCTTTGTAGAGTTGCTTCTGGGAAGGTTCCAGCAAGGCCCACTCTTCTTGGCTGAATTTCACATGCACATCATTGAAGGTCACCGAATTCTAAAATATGCCATACATTTGTACAACAGAAACAGTGGCAACAATATAATTTATACTTCATTGTCAATATAATCATATAATTCTACTGCTTCTTCAATTTATTTTCTAACACAGAAGTGCGAATGTTATACAGTTGGGTGCTGTGTGTGATGTAAAGTAGGGGAGCTGAAAAAGCCTAAAGGTTAGATTGAAAAAAAAAAAAAAAAAAAAACCAAAGGCGTGCTTCAAAAACCTGTGTTTCATCAGTTTGTAAGACATGAATATAAAGTAGCCATTAGTTGGGTTCTTGAGCAATCTATGAATCATCTTCAGTTACTTGGGTGAGTAGGTCAGGACCTTGTCATGAGACAGGTGGAAGGACAAAACACAGTCATGGTATTTTATATAGCAACAAATGAGATGTGTTGTTCAGGGACACTGAACAGATGGGTAACATCAGTCAAAAGACAACATGGTACTGAATATTATGTTTTGACCAGGGCTCAGGGATGTGGCATATCAGTATGTGAAGAGGGGGGCTCATATGTTTGTGGAAGAGAAAGTGGACTACAGTGAATACATGGATAAAAATAATGTGAGTGGCAAGCAACAATAATCATAGCCAATAACACCATATTTCTGAGTGACCAGACAAAAGAAAAGGAATAGGACACATGATTATTCTTTGATCATTGTTTTGTATATCCTCCTTACTAAATAATGTAGTTTATAGATTAAAAATAAAGATTAAAACTTTTCTATTAAAAAAGAAGTGTTAATGTTATCACTAAGTCATTTTAGAAGAAAATGGAATAACAAGTTTTAACTGTATCATATCTGAACTTTTTTAAGAGGATATAGCCTTGGAAAAGGCATGGCAATTAATGTGGACAAAGACAAACAGAGAGAAGAGTGTGAAATAGAGAGACAGAGTCACAGAGACAGAGACACACAGAGAGAAATTAACAGATGAACAATACTAAGTACAGATCAGAGAAATTTATTAACAGTTACTAACTACAAAAAAATGGTGGACAAGCTGGGTGTATTCTGTCATGCCTTCAATTCCATCACTCAGGAGGCAGACGCAGGTGTATCTTATTGTACTGGATGTCAGCATTATCTATTCAAAGTGTTCTAGGACAGCCAGACCTATATAGTAAGACAGAGCCTCCTTTAAAAGTCAATCAAACAAACACAAAATATTGAAAGAACTCAGAGGTCTTTACTGAAGCTTCTACAAGGAATTATACACTCACTCTTGTTGTATATTTAGTCTCCAGAAATCTGCACTGCCCCAGCTTAAACTGTAACTTCAATGATATCTTACTAAAAGGGAATGTATGTTTAAAGAGTTAAAATAGAAAGATGAAAATATTAACAATGTAAATGCTGATCATAAATAAGCAACATAAAACAGGACAGATGGCTCAGCAGTGAGGAGTGCTTGCTGCTCTTTCAAATAATTGGGCTCAATTGTTAGTGTTTACCTGGGACCTGCTACTTTCAATTACTATAAGTTCATGAGTTCTGAAGACATCTTGAGACTACTGTGAGGATTAGGCACACAAGAGGTGCATATTCATGCATACAATCAAAATACTCATATTCAGTAAAAATTAAAAATAGATCCCAGATGGTTGGGCTGATTGCATACTGTGTCTGATAAGCTGGGTAGCAGAGACTGCACAGTGATCAATAGTTGGATCTGTGGGCCCTCAAACAACACTGACTGTGTTTCCAAGGTAAGAAGAAAATCAATGATGAGGGAAACAATCGGGTCCAACCTCAGAGCACCCAGTTAATCTCTGGGAAAGTTCCTTGGATATTGCTGCAGGAATAAGGTTTTCAAGCAAATGGATCCAAGAAGCAAGCAGGAGTAGTTATTCTAATATCTAATAAAACAGACTTTCAATCAAAATTAATTGAAAGGGATGAGGAAGAGGGAATCCAAGATGGCATTGCCAGGAGGACCAGGACAGGAACAGGACAGCAATGTTGGTACAGCAACTAAAAGACTGAACTCTGGGCACTAAAACAACAGCAATCGTGATTCCCAGGTGAGAGGAAATTCCGTGGTATGGAGATCACTCAGTTCCACTCTCAGGTCACTCAGTGAGAACCCAGAAAATATCCCAGGCGCAGGATACACCTGTGTGTCCTGATCAACTTCCCAGGCCAAACTGTGTGTTCCAGGGCACCAGAGACTGGGAACTCCAGTCTCAAAAAAAAAAAAAAAAACCAGGGAAGAAGAAAGTGGGACTGACCTCAGGTCACCCAGTCTATCCCTGGAAAAGGTCCTGCAGACTGGTGGGTACACAGCTGCCAGCCTTGAGTGGGCCTCCAGTCACTAGACCTACATGCCCTACTCTCCATCACAGACAGAACTGTGTGCCCGAGGACACTAGAAGATGGGTTTCCCTGTCTGGAGAAAACCCCACAGGCAGGGAAAGAGCAGGTCCCAGCTTAGAGCACGCAGCGAACTCCCCCACACACACCACCACACCACACATGGGAACATTCTTGGAAATGTTCTCAGATTCTTTCCCAGTCACCAGCTTGGTAGCCATCTGGCAAGTGCCTACCCATTCTACACACCACGTCAAACACCACAGATTAGGTCTTCATGTTGGGAGAAAACCCAAAGGTGGGGAAAACATCTGGCCCTACCTCAGGACACCTAGCTCTGGAAAAGTTTCTGGTTATTCACAGGCTCCAGACTCTAGCCTCCTGCTGCAAATGTGAGAGCAGTGCTCAGCTGCTATGGATTACTGCTTGGGAACTGGGGCACAGAGCTCTAACCTCAGACTTACAGAAGCCTGAGATCCCCAAGATCCACCCCCAGATACTGCTCCAAGGGACAACCAGGTATCCCTAACTAAACTGACCAAACCATGGGGTACCCAGGTTATAGCTGCAGCTTACTAAATTTACAGCAAGAAAGCCAGAAGAAGGACAGCTGTCTCCAGGACTTCTCTGGGTGAGAGGAGAGCCCCCTTGACTAACAAAGACCACAATTACCACTCAGGTCTCTATGCCTGTGGTGAGTTTTGGCAATTCCTGAAAAATACCTACTATTCAGTGACCGTACCCCAAAAGCTGAGGAGACCTCCTTCAGGAAAAATCATCTTCCTGCCAAGGGGATTATCCCCACCACAGGATTCCAGGAAGCACCAGAAACTAACACCCAACACCTAAGATAGCCAAATGGATAGAGGCAAGTGTAAAAGCTCAAAAAGACAGAGCAATATGGCATCTCCAGAACCCAGTTATTCATTGGCAAGCAGCCCTGGACATACCAGGGTAAATGAAATTCAAGATGACGACCTTACATCTGTGCTTATGAACTGGTTAATAGAGGAAAAAAATAAACTGCATAAAGACCTAGATGAAGATAAAGTCAAACAGATTATTGCCATTTGCAAAGAAATGGAGGAAGATAAAGTCAAACAGATTATGGACATCCTTAAAGAAATACAGGAAGTTGCAGCCAAACAATTTGTGGCCTTTAGAGAGGAAATACTTAAATCACTAAAAGATATTAAAGAAACAGAGGATTGTTCGAACAAACAGCTGACAGAATTGAAGGAAAATACAGTCAGAGAAGTGAAGGAAATCAATAAAATGGCTCAAGATCTGATAAGAGAATTGGAAAAAAAATAAAGAAAACACAAGTGGAAGAAACTGTGGAGAGAAAGAACTTAGGGAGGAAAAGAAGAACTACAGAGGTAAGCATAAGCAATAGACTATGAGAGATGGAAGAAAGAATCTTAGGTGTGGAAGACACAATGGATGAAATAGATGTGGCTATCAAAGGAAATGTTAAATCTAAAAAATTCCTGACACAGACCATCCAAGAAATCCAAGACAACATGAAAAGCAAAACCTAACAATAATAGGAATAGAGGAAAAATAAGATTCCCTCCTCCAAGGCCCAGAAAATATTTTCAACAAAATCATAGAAGAAAATTTCCCCAACTTAGAAGAGAGGTCTATAAGAATACAAGAGGCATACAGAACACCCAATAAATTAGACCAGAATAGAAAATCCTCCCACCACATAATAAACAGTAGGTATACAGAAGAAAGAAAAAATACTAAAAGCTGCAAAGGAAAAAGTCCAAGTAACATATGGTGGCAAACCAATCAGAATCACACCTGACTTTTCATCAGAGACTATGAAAGCCAGAAGGCCCTGAACAGATATCATGCAGACCCTAAGAGAACACAGATGACCACCCAGGCTACTATACCCAGCAAAAGTCTCAGTCATCATAGATGGAGCAAACAAGATATTTAATGACAAAAACAAATTTAAACAATACCTACCCACAAATCCAGAGGTACAGGAGCTCCTAGAAGGAAAACTACAACCCAGGAAAGCTAACTACATTCAGGAAAACACAGGAAAGAAATAATGTCATTACAGCCAAACTAAAAGTAACCAAGCACACAAACACACTACCACAAGCAACATCAAAATAAAAGGAACTAACAGCCACTGATCATTAATTTCCCTCAACATCAATGGACTTAACCCTCCAATAAAGACACAGACTAACAGAATCGATATGTAAACAAGACCCAACAATCTGTTACATCCAAGAAACACATCTAAGTCACAAAGATAGACATTACCTGTGAGTAAACAGCTGGAAGGTTCCAAGCAAATGGACCCAAGAAACATGCAGGAGTAGCCTTTTTAATATCTAATAAAGTAGATATTAAATAAATAAATGTCTAATAATATCTAATAAAGTAGATATTTCCATGAGGAAGTTCATTTCATACTCATCAAAGGAAAATTCCGCCAAGAAGAAATCACAGTTCTGAACATCTATGCTCCAAATACAAAGGTACCCATGTTTGTAAAAGAAACATTAATAAAACCTAAACCGCACACAAATACCCATACATTACTAATGGGAAACTTCAACACCCCACTCTTAACAAAGGACTGGTAAACAACAGAAATTAAACAAAGAAACAATATCTCTAATAGAGGTCATGTATCAAATGGACCTAACAGATATCTACAGAATCTTACACCCAAAGACAAAAGAATTTACCTTCTTCTCAGCACCTCATGGAATCTTCTCCAAAATAGACCATATCGTTGGTCACAAAGTGAGTCTCAACAGATACAAGAAGATTGAAATAATGCCTTGTATCCTGTCTAATTACCATGGACTAAAGCTGGACCTCAACAACAACAGAAATAGCAAAAAGCCTATACTCACATGGAAACTGAACAACTCACTACTAAATGACAGTTGGGTCAGGGAAGAAATAAAGAAATTAAAGTCTTCCTAGAATTCAATGGAAATGAAGACACAACACAACCAAACTTATGGGAGACAATGAAAGCAGTTCTAAGAGGAAAGTTCATAACACTAAGTGCCTTCAAGAATAAATTTGTAACATCTCACACAATCAACTTAATAGCTCATCTAAAGGCCCTAGGAAAGAAGCAGACACACCAAAAAAGAATAGACACTGGAAATAATCAAACTCAGGACTGAAATCAATAAATTAGAAACAAATAAAACATTTCAAAGAATCAATGAAACCAAGACCTGGTTCTTTGAGAAAATTAACAAGATAGACAAACCCTTAGCCAAACTAACTAAAAGGCAGAGAGAGATTATCCAAATTAACAAAATCAGAAATGAAAACGGGACAAGACAAAAGACAGTAAGGAAATCCAAACAATCGTTAGGACTTACTTCAAAAGTCTATATGCCACAAAATTTGAAAATCTAAATGAAATGGACAATTTTCTTAATCAAGTACACTTACCAAAGCTGAATCAAGAGCAGGTAAATCAATAAAATAGTCCTTTATCCACTAAGGAAATAGCATTCATCAAGACTCCAATCCACAAAAAGCTCAGGACCAGATGGTTTCAGTGCAGAATTCTACCACACCTTCAAAGAAGAGGTAACTCCAGCTATCTTCAATTTATTCCACAAAATAGGAACAGAGGGAACTATGAAACTCATTCATTGAAGCCACAGTCACCTTGTAACCTAAACCTCACAAAGACCCAACAAAGAAAGAGAATTTCAGGCCAATCTCCCTTATGAACATTGATGCAACAAAATAAATCAACAAAATACTTTGCAAACCCAATACAAGAACACATCAAATATATCATCCACTATGACCATGTAGACTTCATGCCAAGTATGCAGGGGTGGTTCACTATACAAAAATCCATCAATGTGATTCATAATATTAAAAAATTGAAAAAATAAACACATGATAATCTCATTAGATGCTGAAAAAGCATTTGAAAAAATCCAGCATCCATTCATGTTTAAACTATTGGAGAGATCAGGGATACAAGGCACATACCTAAACATAGTAAAAGCAATATACAGCAAGCCTGTAGCCAACATCAAGTAAACAGAGAGAAACTTAAAGCAATCACACTGAATTCAGGGACAAGGCAAGGCTGCTCACTCTCTCCATATCTCTTCAACATAGTACTTGAAGTCCTTGCTAGAACAAGAAGAAAATTAAAGGAGACCAAAAGGATACAATTTGGAAAGGAAGAAGTCAAAGTATCAATATTTGCAGATTATATGATAGTATACCTGAGTAACTCCAAAACTTCTACCAGGGAACTCCTACAGATGATAAACACCGTCAGCAAAGTGGCTGGATACAAAATTAACTCAAAAAAAATCAGTAGCCTTCCTGTATACAAAAGATAAAAGGGCTGAGAAAGAAATTAGGGAAACAACACCCTTCACAATAGACTCAAAGGACATAAAGTACCTTGGTGTGACCATAATCAATCAAGTCAAAGACTTGTATGAAAAAAAATTCAAGTCTCTGAAGAAAGAATTAGAAGAAGATATTAGAATATGGAACTATCTCCGATACTCATTGCTTGGCAGGATTAACATAGTAAAAATGGACATCTTACCAAAAACAATCTACAGATTCAATGCAATTTCCATCAAAATACCAACAGAATACTTTACAGACCTCGATAGAAGAGTTCTCAACTTCATATGGGATGCAATGAAAGCAGTCCGAAGAGGAGTTTGAATAGCAACAAAGGCCATCATAAGCTATTGGAGACATCCCATACAAGCAACTTAATGGTATACCTGAAAGAACTAGGAAAAAAGAAGCAGACACACCCATCAAGAGTAGACCACTAGGAAAAACCAAACTCAGGGCTGATATCAATAAATTAGAAACAAAGATAATAATTCAAAGAATCAACAAAACCAAGAGCTAGTTCTTTGAGAAAATAAAAAACACAGACAAATTCTTAGCCAAACTAAGGAAATGGCAGAAAGACACTATCCAAATCAACAAAGTCTGAAAGAAAAAGATATAACAGACACTGAGAAAATCCAAAGAACCATTAACTTTTATGTCAAAAGCCTATATGTCCCAAAATTTCAAAATCTAAATGAAATATACAATTCTCTTTAGATTCCACTTACCAAAGTTGAATCAACATCAGGCAAAAATATTAAATAGTCTTATAGTGCTTAAGACAATAGAGGCAGCCACCAAAATACTCCCAACCAAAAAATTCCAAGGGCCAGATCATTTCAGAGCAGAATTCTACGAGACCTTCAAAGAAGAGTGAATACTGATATTCTCCAAATTATTCCACAAAAGAGAAATGTATGCAACATGAACAAATTCCTTTTTTTTTTTTCAATGCAGTTTATTCAGGAACCTTGAACAATCATCTGACCCTGGGGAAAGCCAGCCCACAGCTTAAATAGCCTCTGGGTAGCCAGCCCTGGCGTGCCACGTGGGCAATGCAGATAGGTCCACATACATGGAATCAAGCCAGATCCTCAGCCTTAGCCAAATGTGGAATTGTTCGTGACAGAGAGCACTCACCATTGGGAAGGTGGAAGGCGGAAACCAGCTCCATCTTTAAGGCATAGCATTCCGCAGCTCTCTACAGTTCCCCCTTTTTGTTTTAGACGCATCAGGCAAGAGTAGAGGTCTGATCTCTGATGTTAGAAATAAATTGGGACTTTGTACCGATGTTCATTTAGGTGTCATCCACCCAAAGAGCATCAGACCCGTCCGATACCTTTTTCTCAGAGGCGGGACCTGGGGCATCAACCCGCATGCAATCAGACATGCTCTTCTCTGGGTCCAAAGCGGCTGACCCTGAGTGCAGTGCTTAGCCTCGCATCCTGAGTGTAACATTTTAGCTTTTTATGGTATCCAACCATGCTTGGGGAGACTGTCCTGCTTCAATGGCTGTAAAGGCTTGAATGATCATGGCTGCATCACACTGTTGTGAGACTCTAATCTTGCATATATACCACAGGCAAACCAAGGAGACCAACACCAGAAGGCCTGCTAACGCTCCCATGCCCGCCCATTCCTTCACAAGTCTTAAAAGTATCACAAATCTAAACTTTTATATGTAAAAAAACTATCAGCCACCTCTACTTTAAATATTGAAGGGCTTTGTACCTGCTCATTAATAACTTTTATTAAATCATATCAAGAAGCTGAGAGCAAAAACAAATATTAGGAAATCAATTGCTGTCTCAGTTACAGGCCCAGCTAGAGAGTGCCCGGTCAGTAAGTGCTACCTGGGGCTTTTGTTTCTGCTCATCAACCTTAAAGAGTTCCTGGCTTTACTATTAAGAGTGTACTTTTCTTAACTTCACATGGTCTTCTAAAATTATTTACATCAGAGCATTAAAAACATCTTATCTGACCTTGCTAAACCATCTACAAGTTGATATGGGAAAGAGAGGTTAGCCCAGACACCCTGGGCAGAAAAATTCAGGGTAGAGAGTGGGGGATGTCAGCCAAGAGAACCATATTACACTTTGTAAGGACTGAGGGATTTCTGAGAGAAAATTGACAGCTAGAACAGTTTTAATATGTTAAATAGGCACCTCTCCCATTTGTCCCAGGTTTGAAACCTACATCTCAGGAAATACAAACTTTAGATAGCAGCATGTTCTCCATTGAGTAATGATTATCAAATGAACCCACAAGAAAGAAAGGTAGCAAAGAAGATTCTATTTTTTTCTTTTTATTTATATCTTCTTTCTTTTCTGTGAGGGAGGGCAGTTACCCAGGCTGGACTCAAATTTCTGCTCTTCTTTCTTCTGCATCAGCCAATCTGCTTGGTTCAAAAATTCCATACACTGAAGCATGCCTGCAACATTACTGTGAAATAAACATTAGGTGTAACTCATTTTATATAGTTCTCCCCAAGTCACTGGTTGATTGGGCATCTCACATCCAGAAACATCTGAAATATGAAATGCTATGATGTTTGAAACTTTTGATCCCAAGCATTACAAAGATAAGGTGGTCCTCCTCCTGCCTCAGGGGCTGTTTCCCACCAACCCAGGAAGGCAGGAGGGAGAGAAGATTGGGTATAAAGCTTGGAAGGTGAGCAAGTATGAAAGTGATTGGCCATTCTGGGAACCCCTGCAGAAAACAAGTTCAATTT
>JAEOAE010000436.1:0-75762 GCA_036365155.1 Meriones psammophilus
TTTGTAAGTTCCTGGATTCATTTCATTGAAACAGTTTTTTATGTGCTCTGAGGTCATTTTTTTGGCAGCGTGTTTTTAAGTGTTCTGGTGTCCTTTCTTTGAAGCAGGTTTTTAAGTCTTCTGTATCCTTTTTGTTGGTAGCAGGTTTTTAAGTGCTTCAGAGGCATTTCTTTGGAAGCAATGTTTTAAGTGCTCAGAGTCATTTCTTTGGAAGCAGTTTTTAAGTGCTCTGAGTCATTTCTTTGTAAGCAAGGTTTTTAAGTGTTCTGGGGTCATTTCTTTGGAAGCGGGTTTTTAAGTGCTCTGGAGTCATTTTTTGAAGCAGGTTTTTAAGTGCTCTGGAGTCATTTCGTTTTAAGTGGGTTTTTAAGTGCTCTGGAGTCATTTCTTTGGAAACAGGTTTTATGTGCTCTGATTCAGTCATTTAATTTGAAGCTGGTTTTTAAGTGCTCTGGCATTAATTTAAGCTGAAGCTGGTTTTTATGTGAGGTCTCTGGGTCATTATTTAAGTGTTCTGAGTGTTTCTTCCTTTAGTTAGCGGGTTTTTAAGTGTTCTGAGTCATTTTGTTGGAAGCGGGTTTTGTGTGTCATTTGAAGCAGGTTTGGAAGTGGGTTTTTGAGTCATTTTTGTTGGAAGCGGGTTTTTAAGTGTTCTGAGTCATTTTGTTGGAAGCAGGTTTTAAGTGTTCTGGAGTCATTTCTTTGGAAGCAAGTTTTTAAGTGCTCTGGAGTCATTTCTTTTGAAGCGGGTTTTAAGTGCTCTGGAGTCATTTTAGTTGAAGCTGGTTTTTAAGTGTTCTGGATTCATTTCATTTGAAACGGGTTTTTATGTGCTCTGAGGTCATTTTTTTGGCAGCGTGTTTTTAAGTGTTCTGGTGTCCTTTCTTTGGAAGCTGGTTTTAAGTGTCTTCTGAGTCATTTCTTTTGAAGCGGGTTTTAAGTGTTCCAGTATCATTTTTTGTTGGTTTTAAGTGCTCTTGAGTCATTTCTTTTAAGCGGTTTTGGTATGCCTTGAGTCATAGTTGGAAGTGGGTTTTTAAGTGCTCTGGAGTCATTTCTTTGAAACAGGTATTTTTTTTAAGTGCTCTGGTTTTCATTTGGTTTGGCGCGGTTTTTAAGTGTTCATGTATCCTTTCATGCTTTGGAAGAGGGCGGTTTTAAGTGCTCTGAGTCATTTCATTTGAAGCGGTTTTTAAATGTTCTGGTATCCTTTTGTTGGAAGCAGGTTTTTAAGTGCTCTGAGTCATTTCTTTGAAGCGGGTTTTTAAGTGTTCTGGTGTCCTTTCATTGGAAGCGGGTTTTTAAGTGATCTTATGTCATTTTGTTGGAAGCAGGTTTTTAAGTGCTCTGGAGTCATTTTTTGGAAGCGGGTTTAATTCTGAGTCTGGTAGCGGGTTTTTAAGTGTTCTGGTGTTCTTTTTAAGCGGTTTTTAAGAGTCTGTGGTCATTTCGTTGCAGTGGGTTTTAAATGCTCTGGAGTCATTTCCTTTGAAGCAGGTTTTTAAGTGATCTGGAGTCATTTAGTTGGTAGCTGGTTTTTAAGTGTTCTGATTCATTTTGTTGGAAGCGTGTTTTTAATTGCTAATCTGAGTCATTTTGTTTTAAGTAGGTTTTTAAGTGCTCTGAGTCATTTCTTTGGAAGCAAAGTTTTAAGTGCTCTGAGTCAGTTCGTTGGAAGCGGGTTTTTAAGTGTTCTGGTATCCTTTTGTTGGAAGCGGTTTTTAAGTGCTCTTGAGTCATTTAGTTTGGAAGCGGGTTTTTAAATGTTCTGGTGTCCTTTCATTGGAAGCAGGTTTTAAGTGCTCTGGAGTCATTTAGTTTGAAGCAGATTTTTAAGTGCTCTGGTGTCATTTCTTTGGAAGCAAGGTTTTAAGTGCTCTGGAGTCATTTCTTTGGAAGCGGTTTTTAAGTGTTCTGCTATCCTTTGTTGGAAGCGGGTTTTTAAGTGCTCTGAGTCATTTCTTTGAAGCGGGCTTTTAAGTGCTCTGAGTCGTTTTGTTGAAGCTGGTTTTTAAGTTCCTGGATTCATTTCATTGGAAACAGTTTTTTATGTGCTCTGAGGTCATTTTATTGGCAGCGTGTTTTTAAGTGTTCTGGTGTCCTTTCTTTGGAAGCGGTTTTGAAGTCTTCTGGTATCCTTTTGTTGGTAGCAGGTTTTTAAGTGCTCCAGAGGCATTTCTTTGGAAGCAATGTTTTAAGTGCTCTGGAGTCATTTCCTTGGAAGCAGGTTTGTAAGTGCTCTGGAGTCATTTCTTTGTAAGCAAGGTTTTAAGTGCTCTGGAGTCATTTCTTTGGAAGCGGGTTTTTAAGTGTTCTGGTGTCCTTTCGTTGGAAGCGGGTTTTTAATTGCTGTGGAGTCATATCGTTTTAAGTGGGTCTTTAAGTGCTCTGGAGCCATTTCTTTGGAAGCAAAGTTTTAAGTGCTCTGGAGTCATTTCTTTCGAAGCGGGTTTTTAAGTGCTCTGGAGTAATTTCGCTGGAAGCTGGTTGTTATGTGCTCTGAGGTCATTTCGTTGGAAACAGGTTATGAAGTGTTCTGGTGTCCTTTAGTTAGAAGCAGGTTTTTAAGTGCTCTGAGTCATTTTGTTGGAAACGGGTTTATGTGCTTTGAGGTCATTTCGTTGGAAGTGGGTTTTAAGTATTCTGGTATCCTTTTGTTGGAAGCGGGTTTTTAAGAGCTCTGGAGTCATTTTGTTGGAATCGGGTTTTTAAGTGTTCTGGTATCCTTTTGTTGGAAGTAAGTTTTTAAGTGCTCTGGAATCATTTCTTTTGAATCGGCTTTTTAAGTGCTCTGGAGTCGTTTGGTTGAAGCTGGTTTGTAAGTTCCTGGATTCATTTCATTGGAAACAGTTTTTTATGTGCTCTGAGGTCATTTTTTTGGCAGCGTGTTTTTAAGTGTTCTGGTGTCCTTTCTTTGGAAGCTGGTTTGTAAGTCTTCTGGTATCCTTTCGTTGGTAGCAGGTTTTTAAGTGCTCCAGAGTCATTTCTTTGGAAGCAAGGTTTTAAGTGCTCTGGAGTCATTTCTTTCGGCGGGTTTTAAAGTGCTCTGAGTCACTTAGTTGGAAGCGGGTTTTTAAGTGCTCTGGAGTCATTTCGTTGGAAACGGGTTTTTATGTGCTCTGAGTTCATTTCGTTGGAAGCGTGTTTTTAATTGCTGTGGCATCACTTCGTTTAAAGCGGGTGTTTAAGTGCTCAGAAGTCATTTCTTTGGAAGCGGTTTTTTAAGTCTTCTGGTATCCTTTTGTTGGAAGCAGGTTTTTAAGTGCTCTTGAGTCATTTCTTTGGAATCGGGTTTTTAAGTGTTCTGGTGTCCTTTCATTGGAAGCGGGTTTTTAAATGATCTTATGTCCTTTCATTGGAAGCAGGTTTTTAAGTGCTCTGGAAACATTTCTTTGGAAGCAAGGTTTTAAGTGCTCTGGAGTCATTTCATTGGAAGCGGGTTTTTAAGTGTTCTGGTATTCTTTCGTTGGAAGCGGGTTTTTAAGTGCTCTGTGGTCATTTCGTTGCAGTGGGTTTTTAAATGCTCTGGAGTCATTTCCTTTGAAGCAGGTTTTTAAGTGATCTGGAGTCATTTAGTTGGTAGCTGGTTTTTAAGTGTTCTGGATTCATTTTGTTGGAAGCGTGTTTTTAATTGCTGTGGAGTCATTTCGTTTTAAGCGGGTCTTTAAGTGCTCTGGAGTCATTTCTTTGGAAGCAAAGTTTTAAGTGCTCTGAGTCAGTCTGTTGGAAGCGGGTTTTTAAGTGTTCTGGTATCCTTTTGTTGGAAGCGGGTTTTTAAGTGCCCTTGAGTCAGTTCGTTGAAGCGGGTTTTTAAATGTTCTGGTGTCCTTTCATTGAAGCAGGTTTTTAAGTGCTCTGGAGTCATTTCCTTGGAAGCAGATTTGTAAGTGCTCTGGTGTCATTTCTTTGGAAGCAAGGTTTTAAGTGCTCTGAGTCATTTCTTTGAAGCGGGTTTTTAAGTGTTCTGCTATCCTTTCGTTTGGAAGTAAGTTTTTAAGTGCTCTGAGTCATTTCTTTGGAAGCGGCTTTTTAAGTGCTCTGGAGTCGTTTGGTTGGAAGCTGGTTTGTAAGTTCCTGGATTCATTTCATTGGAAACAGTTTTTTATGTGCTCTGAGGTCATTTTATTGGCAGCGTGTTTTTAAGTGTTCTGGTGTCCTTTCTTTGGAAGCGGTTTTGAAGTCTTCTGGTATCCTTTTGTTGGTAGCAGGTTTTTAAGTGCTCCAGAGGCATTTCTTTGGAAGCAAGGTTTTAAGTGCTCTGGAGTCATTTCGTTGGAAGCGGTTTTTTAAGTGTTCTGGGATCCTTTTGTTGGAAGCAGGTTTTTAAGTGCTCTGGAGTCATTTTTTTGGGAGGTGGTTTTCATGTGTACTGGTGTCCTTTCCTTGTAAGCGGGTATTTAAGTGCTCTGGAGTCATTTCCTTGGAAGCGGGTTTTTAAGGGCTCTGGAGTTGTTTGGTTAGAAGTGGGTTTATAAGTACCCTGGATTCATTTCGTTGGAAACAGGTTTTTAAGTGTTCTGGTGTCCTTTCGTTGGAAGCGGGTTTTTAAGTGCTCTGTTGTCATTTTGTTGGAAGCGGGTTTTTAAGTGTTCTGTGTCCTTTCGTTTGGAGCGGGTTTTTTAATTGCTGTGGAGTCATATCGTTTTAAGTGGGTCTTTAAGTGCTCTGGAGCCATTTCTTTGGAAGCAAAGTTTTAAGTGCTATGGAGTCAGTTCGTTGGAAGCGGGTTTTTAAGTGTTCTGGTGTCCTTTTGTTATAAGCGTGTTTTTAAGTGCTCTGGAGTCATTTTGTTGGAAGCAAGGTTTTAAGTAATCTGGAGTCAGTTCGTTGGAAGCAGGTTTTTAAGTGCTCTGATATCCTTTCGTTGGAAGTGGGTTTTTAAATGCTCTGGAGTCATTTCCTTGGAAGCAGGTTTTTAAGTGATCTGGAGTCATTTAGTTGGTAGCTGGTTTTTAAGTGTTCTGGATTCATTTTGTTGGAAGCGTGTTTTTAATTGCTGTGGAGTCATTTCGTTTTAAGCGGGTCTTTAAGTGCTCTGGAGTCATTTCTTTTGAAGCAAAGTTTTAAGTGCTCTGGAGTCAGTTCTTTGGTAGCGGGTTTTTAACTGTTCTTGTATCCTTTCGTTGGAAGCGGGTTTTTAAGTGCCCTTGAGTCAGTTCGTTGGAAGCGGGTTTTTAATTGTTCTGGTGTCATTTCCTTGAAGCAGATTTGTAAGTGCTCTGGTGTCATTTCTTTGGAAGCAAGGTTTTAAGTGCTCTGGAGTCATTTCTTTGGAAGCGGGTTTTTAAGTGTTCTGCTATCCTTTCGTTGGAAGTAGTTTTTTTAAGTGCTCTGAGTCATTTCTTTGAAGCGGTAAGTTTTTAAGTGCTCTGGAGTCCTTTCTTTGGAAGCTGGTTTGTAAGTTCCTGGATTCATTTCATTGGAAACAGTTTTTATGTGCTCTGAGGTCATTTTATTGGCAGCGTGTTTTTAAGTGTTCTGGTGTCCTTTCTTTGAAGCGGTTTTGAAGTCTTCTGGTATCCTTTTGTTGGTAGCAGGTTTTCAAGTGCTCCAGAGGCATTTCTTTGGAAGCAAGGTTTTAAGTGCTCTGAGTCATTTCGTTGGAAGCGGGTTTTTAAGTGTTCTGGGATCCTTTTGTTGGAAGCAGGTTTTTAAGTGCTCTGAGTCATTTCTTTTGAAGGTGGTTTTCATGTGTACTGGTGTCCTTTTGTTGTAAGCGGGTTTTAAGTGCTCTGAGTCATTTCTTTGAAGCGGGTTTTAAGGGCTCTGGAGTCATTTGGTTAGAAGCGGGTTTATAAGTACCCTGGATTCATTTGTTGGAAACAGGTTTTTAAGTGTTCTGGTGTCATTTCGGGTTTTTAAGTTCTCTGTTGTCATTTTGTTGGAAGCGGGTTTTTAAGTGTTCTGGTGTCCTTTTCGTTGGAAGCGGGTTTTAATTGCTGTGAGTCATATCGTTTTTAAGTGGGTCTTTAAGTGCTCTGGAGCCATTTCTTTGGAAGCAAAGTTTTAAGTGCTCTGGAGTCAGTTTGTTGGAAGCGGGTTTTTAAGTGTTCTGGTGTCCTTTTGTTTATAAGCGTGTTTTTAAGTGCTCTGGAGTCATTTCGTTGGAAGCAAGGTTTTAAGTAATCTGAGTCAGTTCGTTTGGAAGTAGGTTTTTAAGTGCTCTGATATCCTTTCGTTGGAAGTGGGTTTTTAAGTGCTCTGTGGTCATTTCGTTGGAAGTGGGTTTTTAAATGCTCTGAGTCATTTCCTTGGAAGCAGGTTTTTAAGTGCTCTGGAGTCATTTAGTTTGAAGCGGGTTTTTAAGTGCTCTGGAGTCATTTCTTTTGGAAACAGGTTTTTATGTGTTCTCAGATCATTTCGTTGGAAGCGTGTTTTTAATTGCTGTGGCATCATTTCATTTAAAGCGGGTGTTTAAGTAATCTGAGTCATTTCTTTGGAAGCGGGTTTTTAAGTGTTCTGGTATCCTTTTGTTGGAAGCGGGTTTTTAAGTGCTCTTGAATCATTTCGTTGGAAGCAGGTTTTTAAGTGTTCTGTGTCATTTCGTTGGAAGCAGGTTTTTAAGTGCTCTGAGTCATTTGGTTGGAAGCGGTTCTTAAGTGTTCGTGTATCCTTTCGTTGGAAGCGGGTTTTTAAGTGCTCTTGAGTCATTTCGTTGAAAACAGGTTTTTAAATGTTCTCAGTGTCCTTTCATTGGAAGCGGGTTTTTAAGTGCTCTGGAGTCATTTCCTTTGAAGCAGGTTTGTAAGTGCTCTGGAGTCATTTCTTTGTAAGCAAGGTTTTAAGTGCTCTGAGTCATTTCTTTGGAAGCGGGTTTTTAAGTGTTCTGGTGTCCTTTCGTTGGAAGCGGTTTTTAATTGCTGTGGAGTCATATCGTTTTAAGTGGGTCTTTAAGTGCTCTGGAGCCATTTCTTTGGAAGCAAAGTTTTAAGTGCTCTGAGTCATTTCTTTCAAGCGGGTTTTTAAGTGCTCTGGAGTAATTTCGCTGGAAGCTGGTTGTTATGTGCTCTGAGGTCATTTCGTTGGAAACAGGTTATGAAGTGTTCTGGTGTCCTTTAGTTAGAAGCAGGTTTTTAAGTGCTCTGGAGTCATTTTGTTGGAAACGGGGTTTATGTGCTTTGAGGTCATGTCGTTGGAAGTGGGTTTTTAAGTATTCTGGTATCCTTTTGTTGGAAGCGGGTTTTTAAGAGCTCTGGAGTCATTTTGTTGGAATCGGGTTTTTAAGTGTTCTGGTATCCTTTTGTTGGAAGTAAGTTTTTAAGTGCTCTGGAATCATTTCTTTGGAATCAGCTTTTTTTAGTGCTCTGGAGTCGTTTGGTTGGAAGCGGGTTTGAAAGTAACCTGGATTCATTTCGTTTGAAAGCGTGTTTTATGTGCTCTGAGGTCATTTTTTTGGCAGCGTGTTTTTAAGTATTCTGGTGTCCTTTCTTTGGAAGCTGGTTTGTAAGTCTTCTGGTATCCTTTCGTTGGTAGCAGGTTTTTAAGTGCTCCAGAGTCATTTCTTTGGAAGCAAGGTTTTAAGTGCTCTGGAGTCATTTCTTTCGATGCGGGTTTTAAAGTGCTCTGGAGTCACTTAGTTAGAAGCGGGTTTTTAAGTGCTCTGGAGTCATTTCGTTGGAAACGGGTTTTTATGTGCTCTGAGTTCATTTCTTTGGAAGCGTGTTTTTAATTGCTGTGGCATCACTTCGTTTAAAGCGGGTGTTTAAGTGCTCAGAAGTCATTTCTTTGGAAGCGGTTTTTTAAGTCTTCTGGTATCCTTTTGTTGGAAGCGGGTTTTTAAGTGCTCTTGAGTCATTTCTGTGGAATCGGGTTTTTAAGTGTTCTGGTGTCCTTTCATTGGAAGCAGGTTTTTAAGTGCTCTGGAGGCATTTTGTTGGAAGGGGGTTTTTAAGTGTTCTGGTATCCTTTCTTTGGAAGCGGGTTTTTAAATGATCTTATGTCCTTTCATTGGAAGCAGGTTTTTAAGTGCTCTGGAAACATTTCTTTGGAAGCAAGGTTTTAAGTGCTCTGGAGTCATTTCATTGGAAGCAGGTTTTTAAGTGTTCTGGTATCCTTTCGTTGGAAGCGGGTTTTTAAGTGCTCTGTGGTCATTTCGTTGAAGTGGGTTTTTAAATGCTCTGGAGTCATTTCCTTTGAAGCAGGTTTTTAAGTGATCTGGAGTCATTTAGTTGCTAGCTGGTTTTTAAGTGTTCTGGATTCATTTTGTTGGAAGCGTGTTTTTAATTGCTGTGGAGTCATTTCGTTTTAAGCGGGTCTTTAAGTGCTCTGGAGTCATTTCTTTGGAAGCAAAGTTTTAAGTGCTCTGGAGTCAGTTCGTTGGAAGCGGGTTTTTAAGTGTTCTGGTATCCTTTTGTTGGAAGCGGGTTTTTAAGTGCCCTTGAGTCAGTTCGTTGGAAGCGGGTTTTTAAATGTTCTGGTGTCCTTTCATTGGAAGCAGGTTTTTAAGTGCTCTGGAGTCATTTCCTTGGAAGCAGATTTGTAAGTGCTCTGGTGTCATTTCTTTGGAAGCAAGGTTTTAAGTGCTCTGGAGTCATTTCTTTGGAAGCGGGTTTTTAAGTGTTCTGCTATCCTTTCGTTGGAAGTAAGTTTTTAAGTGCTCTGGAGTCATTTCTTTGGAAGCGGCTTTTTAAGTGCTCTGGAGTCGTTTGGTTGGACGCTGGTTTGTAAGTTCCCTGGATTCATTTCATTGGAAACAGTTTTTTATGTGCTCTGAGGTCATTTTATTGGCAGCGTGTTTTTAAGTGTTCTGGTGTCCTTTCTTTGGAAGCGGTTTTGAAGTCTTCTGGTATCCTTTTGTTGGTAGCAGGTTTTTAAGTGCTCCAGAGGCATTTCTTTGGAAGCAAGGTTTTAAGTGCTCTGGAGTCATTTCGTTGGAAGGGGGTTTTTAAGTGTTCTGGGATCCTTTTGTTGGAAGCAGGTTTTTAAGTGCTCTGGAGTCATTTGTTTGGAAGGTGGTTTTCATGTGTAATGGTGTCCTTTCCTTGTAAGCGGGTATTTAAGTGCTCTGGAGTCATTTCCTTGGAAGCGTGTTTTTAAGGGCTCTGGAATCGATTGGTTAGAAGCGGGTTTATAAGTACTCTGGATTCATTTCATTGGAAACAGGTTTTTAAGTGTTCTGGTGTCCTTTCGTTGGAAGCGGGTTTTTAAGTGCTCTGTTGTCATTTTGTTGGAAGCGGGTTTTTAAGTGTTCTGGTGTCCTTTCGTTGGAAGCGGGTTTTTAATTGCTGTGGAGTCATATCGTTTTAAGTGGGTCTTTAAGTGCTCTGGAGCCATTTCTTTGGAAGCAAAGTTTTAAGTGCTCTGGATTCAGTTCGTTGGAAGCGGGTTTTTAAGTGTTCTGGTGTCCTTTTGTTATAAGCGTGTTTTTAAGTGCTCTGGAGTCATTTCGTTGGAAGCAAGGTTTTAAGTAATCTGGAGTCAGTTCGTTGGAAGCAGGTTTTTAAGTGCTCTGAAATCCTTTCGTTGGAAGTGGGTTTTTAAGTGCTCTGTGGTCATTTCGTTGGAAGTGGGTTTTTAAATGCTCTGAGTCATTTCTTGGAAGCAGGTTTTTAAGTGATCTGGAGTCATTTAGTTGGTAGCTGGTTTTTAAGTGTTCTGGATTCATTTTGTTGGAAGCGTGTTTTTAATTGCTGTGGAGTCATTTCGTTTTTTTAAGGGTCTTTAAGTGCTCTGGAGTCATTTCTTTTGAAGCAAAGTTTTAAGTGCTCTGGAGTCAGTTTGTTGGAAGCGGGTTTTTAAGTGTTCTGGTATCCTTTTGTTGGAAGCGGGTTTTTAAGTGCCCTTGAGTCAGTTCGTTGGAAGCGGGTTTTTAATTGTTCTGGTGTCCTTTCATTGGAAGCAGGTTTTTAAGTGTTCTGGAGTCATTTCCTTGGAAGCAGATTTGTAAGTGCTCTGGTGTCATTTCTTTGGAAGCAAGGTTTTAAGTGCTCTGGAGTCATTTCTTTGGAAGCGGGTTTTTAAGTGTTCTGCTATCCTTTCATTGGAAGTAAGTTTTTAAGTGCTCTGGAGTCATTTCTTTGGAAGCGGCTTTTTAAGTGCTCTGGAGTCGTTTGGTTGGAAGCTGGTTTGTAAGTTCCCTGGATTCATTTCATTGGAAACAGTTTTTTATGTGCTCTGAGGTCATTTTTTTGGCAGCGTGTTTTTAAGTGTTCTGGTATCCTTTTGTTGGAAGCGGGTTTTTAAGTGCTCTTGGGTCATTTCGTTGGAAGCGGGTTTTTAAGTGTTCTGGTGTCCTTTCGTTGGAAGCGGGTTTTTAAGTGCTCTGAGTCATTTCCTTGGAAGCAGGTTTGTAAGTGCTCTGGAGTCATTTCTTTGGAAGCAAAGTTTTAAGTGCTCTGGAGTCATTTCTTTGGAAGCAGGTTTTTAAGTGATCTGGTGTCCTTTTGTTATAAGCGTGTTTTTAAGTGCTCTGGAGTCATTTCCTTGGAAGCAAGGTTTTAAGTAATCTGGAGTCAGTTCGTTGGAAGCAGGTTTTTAAGTGCTCTGATATCCTTTCGTTGGAAGTGGGTTTTTAAGTGCTCTGTGGTCATTTCGTTTGAAGTGGGTTTTTAAATGCTCTGGAGTCATTTCCTTTGAAGCAGGTTTTTAAGTGATCTGGAATCATTTAGTTGGTAGCTGGTTTTTAAGTGTTCTGGATTCATTTTGTTGGAAGCGTGTTTTTAATTGCTGTGGAGTCATTTCGTTTTAAGCGGGTCTTTAAGTGCTCAGGAGTCATTTCTTTTGAAGCAAAGTTTTAAGTGCTCTGGAGTCAGTTCGTTGGAAGTGGGTTTTTAAGTGCCCTTGAGTCAGTTCGTTGGAAGCGGGTTTTTAAATGTTCTGTTGTCCTTTCATTGGAAGCAGGTTTTTAAGTGCTCTGGAGTCATTTCCTTGGAAGCAGATTTGTAAGTGCTCTGGTGTCATTTCTTTGGAAGCAAGTTTTTAAGTGCTCTGGAGTCATTTCTTTGGAAGCGGGTTTTTAAGAGTTCTGCTATCCTTTCGTTGGAAGTAAGTTTTTAAGTGCTCTGGAGTCATTTCTTTGGAAGCGGCTTTTTAAGTGCTCTGGAGTCGTTTGGTTGGAAGCTGGTTTGTAAGTTCCCTGGATTCATTTCATTGGAAACAGTTTTTTATGTGCTCTGAGGTCATTTTTTGGCAGCGTGTTTTTAAGTGTTCTGGTATCCTTTTGTTGGAAGCGGGTTTTTAAGTGCTCTTGGGTCATTTCGTTGGAAGCGGGTTTTTAAGTGTTCTGGTGTCCTTTCGTTGGAAGCGGGTTTTTAAGTGCTCTGGAGTCATTTCCTTGGAAGCAGGTTTGTAAGTGCTCTGGAGTCATTTCTTTGGAAGCGGGTTTTTAAGTGATCTGGTGTCCTTTTGTTATAAGCGTGTTTTTAAGTGCTCTGGAGTCATTTCCTTGGAAGCAAGGTTTTAAGTAATCTGGAGTCAGTTCGTTGGAAGCAGGTTTTTAAGTGCTCTGATATCCTTTCGTTGGAAGTGGGTTTTTAAGTGCTCTGTGGTCATTTCGTTTGAAGTGGGTTTTTAAATGCTCTGGAGTCATTTCCTTTGAAGCAGGTTTTTAAGTGATCTGGAATCATTTAGTTGGTAGCTGGTTTTTAAGTGTTCTGGATTCATTTTGTTGGAAGCGTGTTTTTAATTGCTGTGGAGTCATTTCGTTTTAAGCGGGTCTTTAAGTGCTCAGGAGTCATTTCTTTTGAAGCAAAGTTTTAAGTGCTCTGGAGTCAGTTCGTTGGAAGCGGGTTTTTAAGTGTTCTTGTATCCTTTCGTTGGAAGTGGGTTTTTAAGTGCCCTTGAGTCAGTTCGTTGGAAGCGGGTTTTTAAATGTTCTGTTGTCCTTTCATTGGAAGCAGGTTTTTAAGTGCTCTGGAGTCATTTCCTTGGAAGCAGATTTGTAAGTGCTCTGGTGTCATTTCTTTGGAAGCAAGTTTTTAAGTGCTCTGGAGTCATTTCTTTGGAAGCGGGTTTTTAAGAATTCTGGTATCCTTTCGTTGGAAGTAAGTTTTTAAGTGCTCTGGAGTCATTTCTTTGGAAGCGGCTTTTTAAGTGCTCTGGAGTCGTTTGGTTGGAAGCTGGTTTGTAAGTTCCCTGGATTCATTTCATTGGAAACAGTTTTTTATGTGCTCTGAGGTCATTTTTTTGGCAGCGTGTTTTTAAGTGTTCTGGTGTCCTTTCTTTGGAAGCGGGTGTTTAAGTCTTCTCGAATCCTTTCGTTGGAAGCAGGTTTTTAAGTGCTCCAGAGGCATTTCTTTGGAAGCAAGGTTTTAAGTGCTCTGGAGTCATTTTGTTGGAAGCTAGTTTTTATGTGTTCTAGTATCCTTTCCTTGTAAGCAGGTTTTTAAGTGCTCTGGGGTCATTTCGTTGGAAGCGGGTTTTTCAGTGCTCTGGAGTCATTTCCTTGGAAGCAGGTTTTTAAGTGCTCCAGAGTCATTTAGTTTGCAGCGGGTTTTTAAGTGCTCTGGAGTCATTTCGTTGGAAACAGGTTTTTATGTGCTCTCAGGTCATTTCGTTGGAAGCGTGTTTTTAATTGCTGTGGCATCACTTCATTTAAAGCGGGTGTTTAAGTGCGCTGGAGTCATTTCTTTGGAAGCGGGTTTTTAAGTGTTCTGGTATCCTTTTGTTGGAAGCGGGTTTTTAAGTGCTCTTGAGTCATTTCGTTGGAAGCAGGTTTTTAAGTGTTCTGGTGTCCTTTCGTTGGAAGCAGGTTTTTAAGTGCTCTGGAGTTATTTCTTTGGAAGCAAGGTTTTAAGTGCTCTGGAGTCATTTCTTTTGAAGCGGGTTTTAAAGTGCTCTGGAGTCACTTAGTTGGAAGCGGGTTTTTAAGTGCTCTGGAGTCATCTCGTTGGAAACGGGTTTTTATGTGCTCTGAGGTCATTTCGTTGGAAGCGTGTTTTTAATTGCTGTGGCATCACTTCGTTTAAATCGGGTGTTTAAGTGCTCAGAAGTCATTTCTTTGGAAGCGGTTTTTTAAGTCTTCTGGTATCCTTTTGTTGGAAGCGGGTTCTTAAGTGTTCTGGTATCCTTTCGTTGGAAGTAAGTTTTTAAGTGCTCTGGAATCATTTCTTTGGAATCGGCTTTTTTAAGTGCTCTGGAGTCGTTTGGTTGGAAGCGGGTTTTTAAGTGTTCATGTATCCTTTCATTGGAAGAGGGTTTTAAGTGCTCTTGAGTCATTGAAAGCGGGTTTAAATGTTCTGGGTTTTTAAATGTTCTGGTGTCCTTTCATTGGAAGCAGGTTTTTAAGTGCTCTGGAGTCATTTCCTTGGAAGCAGGTTTGTAAGTGCTCTGGAGTCATTTCTTTGTAAGCAAGGTTTTAAGTGCTCTGGAGTCATTTCTTTGGAAGCGGGTTTTTAAGTGTTCTGGTGTCCTTTCGTTGGAAGCGGGTTTTTAAGTGCTGTGGAGTCATATCGTTTTAAGTGGGTCTTTAAGTGCTCTGGAGCCATTTCTTTGGAAGCAAAGTTTTAAGTGCTCTGGATTCATTTCTTTCGAAGCAGGTTTTTAAGTGCTCTGGAGTAATTTCGCTGGAAGCTGGTTGTTAGGTGTTCTGAGGTCATTTCGTTGGAAACAGGTTATGAAGTGTTCTGGTGTCCTTTAGTTAGAAGCGGGTTTTTAAGAGCTCTGGAGTCATTTTGTTGGAATTGGGTTTTTAAGTGTTCTGGTATCCTTTCGTTGGAAGTAAGTTTTTAAGTGCTCTGGAATCATTTCTTTGGAATCGTCTTTTTTAAGTGCTCTGGAGTCGTTTGGTTGGAAGCGGGTTTGTAAGTACCCTGGATTCATTTCGTTTGAAAGCGTTTTTTATGTGCTCTGAGGTCATTTTTTTGGCAGCGTGTTTTTAAGTATTCTGGTGTCCTTTCTTTGGAAGCAGGTTTTTAAGAGCTCTGGAGTCATTTTGTTGGAATTGCTTTTTTAAGTGTTCTGGTATCCTTTCGTTGGAAGTAAGTTTTTAAGTGCTCTGGAATCATTTCTTTGGAATCGGCTTTTTTAAGTGCTCTGGAGTCGTTTGTTTGGAAGCGGGTTTGTAAGTACCCTGGATTCATTTCGATTGGAAATGGTTTTTATGTGCTCTGAGGTCATTTTTTTTGGCAGCATGTTTTTAAGTATTCTGGTGTCCTTTCATTGGAAGCAGGTTTTTAAGTCTTCTGTATCATTTCCTTGGAAGCAGGTTTTTAAGTGCTCTGGAGTCATTTTGTTGGAAGCAAGGTTTTAAGTGCTCTGAGTCATTTCTTTGAAGCGGGTTTTAAGTGCTCTGGAGTCATTTTGTTTGGAAACGGGTTTTTAAGTTTTTGGGTCCTTTCGTTAGGTTTTTCATGCTCTGTAGTCATTTCGTTGGAAGCTGGTTTTTAAGTGTTTTGGTGTTTTTCTTGGAAGCGGGTTTTAAGTGCTCTGGAGTCATTTTGTTGGAAGCGGGTTTTTAAGTGTTCTGGAGTCATTTTGTTGGAAGTGGTTTTTAAATGCTCTGAGTCATTTGGTTGGAAGCAGGTTTTTAATTGCCCTGGAGTCATTTCGTTTGAAACGGTTTTTAAGTGTTCTGGAGTCATTTCGTTGGAAGCGGGTTTTTAAGTGTTCTGTTGTCCTTTCTTTGGAAGTGGGTTTTTAAGTGCTCTGGAGTCATTTCTTTTGAAGCGGTTTTTTATGTGCTCTGGAGTCATTTTGTTGGAGGTGGGTTTTTAAGTGTTCTGGAGTCATTTCTTTGGAAGCGGGTTTTTAAGTGCTCTGGAGTCATTTTGAGTCATTTTGGAAGCGGGTTTTTATGTGTCCTGGTGTCCTTTCGTTTGAAGCGCGGTTTTTAAGTCTTCTGGGGTCCTTTTGTTGGAATCAGGGTTTTAAGTGTTCTGGAGTCATTTCTTTGGTAGCTGGTTTTTTAGGTGTTCTGGTATCTTTGGAAGCGGGTTTTTAAGTGCTCTTGAGTCATTTCTTTGTGGGTTTTTAAGTGCTCTGGAGTCATTTCTTTGGAAAGCGGGTTTTTAGTGCTCTGAGTCATTTAGTTGGAAGCGGGTTTTTAAGTGTTCTGGAGTCATTTTTTTTGAAGCAAGTTTTTTAAGTGCTCTGAGTCATTTTTTGAAAGCGGTTTTTAAGTGTTCTGGTGTTCTTTCTTTTTAAGCGGGTTTTTAAGTGCTCTGTGGAGTCATTTTTTGGAATCGGGTTTTTAAATTCTCTGGAGTCATTTTGTTGGAAGCGGGTTTTTAAGTGTTCTGGATCCATTTCGTTTTGGAAGCGGGTTTTTAAGTGCTCTGAGTCATTTTGTTTGAAGTGGTTCTGTAATTACTCTGGATTCATTTCTTTGGAAACAGGTTTTTAAGTGCTCTGAGGTCATTTTTTGGAAGCGGGTTTTTAAGTGCTTTGAGTCATTTCCTTTTGAAGCGGGTTTTAAGTGTTCTGGTAGACATTTCTTTGGAAGCGGGTTTTTAAGTGTTCTGGTGTCATTTAGTTGAAGTGGGTTTTTAAGTGCTCTGGGGTCATTTTCGGTTTTAAGTTTGGGTTTTTTAAGGTGCTCTGGAGTCATTTTGTTGGAAGCAGGTTTTTAAGTGCTCTGGAGTCATTTTCTTTGGAAGCGGGTTTTTAAGTGCTCTGGGAGTCATTTCTTTGGAAGAGGGTTTTTAATTGCTCTGGAGTCATTTTTTTAAGTGGGTTTTAAGTGTTCTGGTGTCCTTTATTTGGAAGCGGGTTTTTAAGTGCTCTGGAGTCATTTTGTTGGAAGCGGGTTTTTAAGTGTTCTGTGTCCTTTATTTTGAAGCGGTTTTTAAGTGCTCTGAGACATTTTTTAAGCGGGTTTTAAGTGCTCTGAGTCCTTTTCTTTGGAAGCGGTTTTTAAGTGTTCTGGTGTCCTTTTGTTGGAAGCAGGTTTTTAATTGCTCTGGAGTCATTTTGTTGGAATCGGGTTTTAAGTTCTCTGGAGTTGTTGGAAGCGGGTTTTTTTGTTGGAAGCGGTTTTTAAGTGCTCTGGAGTCATTTCGTTTGAAGCGGGTTTTTAAGTGCTCTGGAGTCATTTATTTGAAGTGGGTTTTTAAGTGCTCTGAGTCATTTCTTTGGAAACATTTTTTAGTGTTCTGGAGTCATTTTATTGGAAGCGGTTTTTAAGTGCTCTGGAGTCATTTCTTTGGAAGCGGGTTTTTAAGTTCTCTGAGTCATTTTGTTGAAGCGGGTTTTTAAGTGTTCTGGTGTCCTTTAGTTTGGAAGTGGGTTTTTAAGTGCTCTGGAGTCATTTCTTTGGAAGCAGGTTTTTTCTGATTCATTTCCTTGGAAGCAGGTTTTAAGTGCTCTGGAGTCATTTCGTTGTGAAGTGGGTTTTAAGTGCTCTGGAGTAATTTCTGTACCCTTTTGTCTTTGAGGTCAGTTTTTGTGCTCTGAAGGTCATTTTTTGGCAGCATTTTTTAAGTGTTCTGGTGTCCTTTCTTTTGAAGCGGGTTTTTAAGTGCTTCTGGGGTCATTTCTTTGGAAGTGGGTTTTAAGTGTTCTGGAGTCATTTTGTTGGAGGTGGTTTTTAAGTGTTCTGGAGTCATTTTGTTGAAGTTGGGTTTTTAGTGCTCTGGAGTCATTTGAAACAGTTTTATGTGCTTTAGGTCATTTTTTGGGTTTTTAAGTGTTCTGGTGTCCTTTCTTTGGAAGCAGGTTTTTAAGTGCTCTTGAGTGTCATTTCTTTGGAAGCGGGTTTTTAAGTGCTCTGGAGTCATTTCTTTGGAAGCGGGTTTTTAAGTGTTCTGGAGTCATTTCTTTGGAAGCGGGTTTTTAAGTGCTCTTGAGTCATTTTGTTGGAAGGGTTTTAAGCGGGTTTTTAAGTGCTCTGAGTCATTTTGTTGGAAGCGGGTTTTTAAGTGCTCTGAGTCATTTCTTTTGGTTTTAAGTTCTCTGGGGTCCTTTTTTTAAGCGGTTTTTATGTGCTCTGAGTCATTTTGTTGAAAGGGTTTTTGTGTTTTGGAGTCATTTTTTTTAAGTGCTCTGGAGTCATTTTGTTGAAGCGGGTTTTTAAGTGTTCTGGGGTCATTTCTTTCGCGGTTTTTAAGTGCTCTGGGGTCATTTCTTTGGAAGCGGGTTTTAAGTGCTCTGGAGTCATTTTGTTGGAAGCGGTTTTTAAGTTCTCTGGAGTCATTTTGTTGGAAGCGGGTTTTTAAGTGCTCTGGAGTCATTTCTTTGAAGCGGGTTTTTAAGTGCTCTGGAGTCATTTAGTCATTTACGTGAAGTGGGTTTTTTTCTGGATTAATTTCTTTCGTTTTTTTAAGTGCTCTGAGGTCATTTTTTTGGAAGCGGGTTTTTAAGTGCTCTTGAGTCATTTTTTGAAGCGGGTTTTTAAGTGTTCTGTAGTTCATTTCGTTGGAAGAGGGTTTTTAAGTGTTCTGGTGTCATTTAGTTGAGCGGGTTTTTAAGTGCTCTGGAGTCATTTTATTTGGAGTTGGGTTTTTAAGTGCTCTGGAGTCATTTTGTTGAAAGCAGGTTTTTAAGTGCTCTGGAGTCATTTCTTTTGAAGCAGGTTTTTAATTTCTTTGCTTTGGAGTCATTTTCTTTGAAGTGGGTGTTTTAATTGCTGTGGAGTCATTTTTTTGGAAGAGCGGGTTTTTAAGTGTTCTGGTGTCCTTTATTTGGAAGCGGGTTTTTAAGTGCTCTGGAGTCATTTTGTTGGAAGTGGGTTTTTAAGTGTTCTGGTGTCATTTCTTTTGAAGTGGTTTTTTTAAGTTCATTTCTGAAAGCAGGTTTTTAAGTCCTGGAGTCATTTTTTGGAAGCGGGTTTTTAAGTGCTCTGGAGTCATTTTTTGGAAGAGGGTTTTTAAGTGCTTTTGAGTCATTTTGTTGGAAGCGGGTTTTAAGTGTTCTGGTGTCCTTTATTTGGAAGCGGGTTTTTAAGTGTTCTGGAGTCATTTCGTTTAGGCGGGTTTTTAAGTGTTCTGGTGTCCTTTCTTTGGAAGTGGTTTTTAAGTTCTCTGAGTCATTTTGTTGGAAGCGGGTTTTTAAGTGCTCTGAGTCATTTTTTGGTCGGGTTTTTAAGTGTTTTGGTATCCTTTTTTAAGTGTTATTAAGTGCTGGAGTCATTTCGTTGGAAGCGGTTTTTATGTGTTCTGGTGTATCCGGTTTTTAAGTGCTCTGAGGTCATTTCGTTGGAAGCGGGTTTTTAAGTGCTCTTGAGTCATTTTTCGGTTTTTGTGAAGTGGGTTTTTAAGTGTTCTGTATCCTTTCGTTGGAAGCAGGTTTTAAGTGCTCTTGAGTCATTTCTTTGGAAGCGGGTTTTAAGTGCTCTGAGGTTGGAAGCAGGTTTTTAGTGCTCTGGAGTTATTTAGTTGGAAGCGGGTTTTTAAGTGCTCTGAGTCATTTATTTGGAAGCAAGTTTTTAAGTGCTCTCGAGTCATTTTGTTGGAAACGGTTTTTAAGTGTTCTGGTGTTCTTTCTTTTGAAGCGGGTTTTTAATTGCTGTGGAGTCATTTTGTTGGAATCGGTTTTTAAATTCTCAGGAGTCATTTTGTTGGAAGCGGGTTTTTAAGTGCTCTGGAGCCATTTCGTTTGGAAGCGGGTTTTTAAGTGCTCTGAGTCATTTCGTTTGAAGTGGGTATGTAATTACTCTGGATTAATTTCTTTGGAAAAGTTTTTTTATATGCGAGAGGTCATTTTTTTTGAAGCGGGTTTTAAGTGTTTGGTGTCCTTTCCTTGGAAGCTGGGTTTTTAAGTGCTATGTAGACATTTCGTTGGAAGAGGGTTTTTAAGTGTTCTGGTGTCCTTTAGTTGGAAGTGGGTTTTTAAGTGATCTGGGGTCATTTCATTGGAGTTGGGTTTTAAGTGCTCTGGATTCATTTCCTTGAAAGCAGGTTTTTAAGTGCTCTGAGTCATTTCTTTGGAAGCAGGTTTTTAAGTGCTCTGGAGTCGTTTCGTTGCAAGCGGGTATGTAAGTACCCTGGATTCCTGGTTTTTTCATTCATTTTTTTGGCAGTGTGTTTTTAAGTGTAATGGTGTCCTTTTTTGAAGCGGGTTTTTAAGTCTTCTGGTCTGGAAATGGTTTTTAAGTGCTCTGGAGTCATTTTTTGGTAGTGGTTTTTAGGTGCTCTGGTGTCATTTTTTTTTAAGCGGGTTTTTAAGTCTCTCTGGTCTCATTTCGTTGGAAGCAGATTTTTAAGTGCTCTGGAGTCATTTCATTGGTAGCTGGTTTTAGGTGCTCGTTGGATTCATTTTGTTTTAAGCGGGTCTTTAAGTGCTCTGGAGTCATTTCTTTGAAGCAAACTTTTTTAACTGCTCTGGAGTCAGTTCGTTGGAAACGGGTTTTTAAGTGCTCTGGAGTCATTTCGTTGGAAGTGGGTTTTTAAGTGTTCTGTGGTCATTTTATTGGAAGTGGGTTTTTTTAATTGCTCCTTGGAGTTTTCATTTCGAGTCATTTTTTGGCGTGTTTTTAATTGCTGTGGAGTTCTTTTTAAGCTGGTCTTTAAGTGTTCTTCCTTTCGGGTTTTTAAGTGCTCTGGAGTCATTTCTTTGGAAGCGGGTTTTTAACTGCTCTGAGTCCTTTCTTTGGAAGTGGGTTTTTAAGTGTTCTGGAGTCCTTTCGTTGGAAGTGGGTTTTTATGTGTTCTGTGGTCATTTTGTTGGAAGTGGGTTTTTAAATGCTCTGGAGTCATTTCCTTTTGAAGCAGGTTTTTAAGTGCTCTCGAGTCATTTCTTTGGAAGAGTGTTTTTAATTGCTGTGGAGTCATTTCGTTTTAAGCGGGTATTTGAGTGTTCTGGTGTCCTTTCTTTTGAAGCGGGTTTTTAAGTTCTCTGAGTCCTTTTGTTGGAAGCGGGTTTTTATGTGCTCTGGAGTCATTTTGTTGGAGGCAGGTTTTTAAGTGTGTTCTGGAGTCATTTCGTTGGAAGGTTTTTATGTGTTCTGGTGTTTTGTTGAAGCGGGTTTTTAAGTGCTCTGGGGTTTATGGAAGGGGCTTTTTAAGTGCTCTGGAGTCATTTCATTGAAATTGGGTTTTTAGTGCTCTGGAGGAAAGCAGGTTTTTAGGTTTTTGTTCTGGTATCCTTTTGTTGGAAGCGGTTTTTTAAGTGCTCTGGAGTCATTTTGTTGAAGCGGTTTTTATGTGTTCTGGAGTCATTTTGTTTTTTTAAGCGGGTTTTTAAGTGTTCTGGGGTCCTTTTTCATTGGAAGCGGGTTTTTAAGTGCTCTGGAGTCATTTTTTTGGAAGCGGGTTTTTATGTGTTCTGGTATCCTTTTGTTGAAGCAGGTTTTTAAGTGCTCTGGAGTCAGCGGGTTTTTTCTGGAGTCCTTTTGTTGGAGCGGGTTTTAGTGCTCTGGAGTCATTTTTTGGAGTTGGTTTTTAAGTGTTCTGGTATCCTTTTGTTGGAAGCGGTTTATTAAGTGCTCTGGAGTTTTAAGCAGGTTTTTAAGTGTTCTGGAGTCATTTTTTGAAAGCAAGGTTTTAAGTGCTCTGGAGTCATTTTGTTTGGAAACAGTTTTTTAAGCGGGTTCTAAGTGCTCTTCATTTCATTGAAAGCGGGTGTTTAAGTGCTCTGGAGTCATTTCTTTGGAAGTTGTTTTTAAGTGTTCTGGTATCCTTTCAGGTTTTTAATTGCTCTGGAGTAATTTTGTTGGAAGTTAGGCGGGTTTTTAAGTGCTCTGGAGTCATTTTGTTGGAAGCGGGGTTTTAAGTGCTCTGGAGTCATTTTGTTGGTTTTTAAGTGTTCTGGGTTTTTTTTAAGTTGCTCTGCTGTGGAGTCATTCATCGGGTTTTTCATTTTGTTGGAAGCGGGTTTTTAAGTGCTCTGGAGCCATTTTCGTTAGAGCGGTTTTTAAGTGCTCTGGAGTCATTTCATTGAAGTGGGTATGTAATTACTCTAGATTCATTTCTTTGGAAACATTTTTATGTGCGCTGAGGTCATTTTTTTGAAGCGGGTTTTTAAGTGTTCGGGTGTCCTTTCCTTGGATCGGGTTTTTAAGTGCTCTGGAGACATTTCGTTGGAAGCGGGTTTTTAAGTGTTCTGGTGTCCTTTAGTTGGAAGTGGGTTTTTAAGTGCTCTGGGGTCATTTCATTGGAGTTGGGTTTTTAAGTGCTCTGGATTCATTTCATTGGAAGCAGGTTTTTAAGTGTTCTGGAGTCATTTTTTAAGCGGTTTTGGAGTCAGTTTCTTTGTTCAAGCGGGTTTGTAAGTACCCTGGATTCATTTCATTGGAAATGGTTTTTTATGTGCTCTGAGGTCATTTCATTGAAATTGGGTTTCTAGTGCTCTGGATTCATTTCGTTGAAAACGGGGTTCATGTGCTTTTAGGTCATTTCGTTGGAAGCATGTTTTTAAGTGTAATGGTGTCCTTTCTTTGGAAGCGGGTTTTTAAGTCTTCTGCTATCCTTTCGTTGGTAGCAGGTTTTTAAGTGCTCTGGAGTCATTTCATTGGTAGCTGGTTTTTAGGTGCTCTGGATTCATTTCGTTGGAAGCAGGTTTTTAAGTGCTCTGGAGTCATTTTATTGAAATTGGGTTTTTAGTGCTCTGGAGTCATTTTGTTGGAAACGGGGTTCATGTGCTTTTAGGTCATTTCGTTGGAAGCAGGTTTTTAAGTGTTCTGGTGTCCTTTTGTTGAAGCGGGTTTTTAAGTGCTCTGAGTCATTTCGTTGGACGCATGTTTTTAATTGCTGTGGAGTCATTTCGTTTTAAGTGGGTTTTTAAGAGCTCTGAATTCATTACTTTGGAAGCAAGGTTTTAAGTGCTCTGGAGTCATTTCGTTGGAAGCGGGTCTTTAAGTGTTCTGGTATCCTTTCGTTCGAAGCGGGTTTTTAAATGCTCTGGAGTCATTTCATTGGAAACGTTTTTTTTAAATTGCTGTGGAGTCATTTCGTTTTAAGCGGGTTTGTAAGTGCTCTGGAGTCATTACGTTGGAATCTGGTTTTTCTGTGTTCTGGTGTCCTTTCGTTGTAAGTGCGTTTTTAAGTGCTCTGGGGTCATTTCGTTGGAAGCGGGTTTTTAAGTGCTCTGGAGTCATTTCCTTCGAAGCGGGTTTTTAAGTGCTCTGGAGTCATTTCGTTGGTAGTGGCTTTTTAAATGCTCTGGAGTCATTTCGTTGGAAGCGGGTTTTTATATGCTATGAGGTCATTTTGTTGGATGCGTGTTTTTATTTGTTCTGGAGCCATTTCGTTTTAAGAGGGTGTTTAAGTGCTCTGGAGTCATTTTGTTGGAAGCGGGTTTTTAAGTGTTCTGGTGTCCTTTCGTTGGAAGTGAGTTTTTAAGTGCTCTGGGTTCATTTCGTTGGAGTTGGGTTTTTAAGTGCTCTGAATTCATTTCCATGGAAGCAGGTTTTTATGTGCTCTGGAGTCATTTTGTTGGTAGCTGTACAGTGTGATATATCACTTTTCAGTTTTCCTGTATTCCTATTTGAGCGAGGGACAAACATGTGATTTATTTTACAAAGTAGTGCTTTGCTTTTCTTTTCAGTTTTCCTGTATTCCTAATTGTGTGAGCAACACACATGTGATTTAGTTTACTATGTAGTGCATTGCGTTTAAGTTCTTTTGTTGAAAACTTGTTCCTGTTACTGTTAGAACAATTTAGGGTCATGGATAGGGTTAGGGTTACGGTTAGGGTTAGGGTTATATCACTTGTCAGTTTTCCTGTTATAAAAATTGAACAGGGGACACATATGTGAATTAGTTTACAAAGTTGTGCTTTGCGTTTCTGTTCTTTCGATGGAATCTTGTTTCTGTGCCATACAGTTCGAGATAACACTTCTCAGTTTTCCTGTTATAATAATTGAATGGGCGACAGATATGTGAATTAGTTTACAAAGTTGTGCTTTGCGTTTCTGTTCTTTCGATGGAAACTTGTTTCTGTGCTGTACTAGCGCGATATATCACTTTTCAGTTTTCCTGTATTCCCAATTGAGCTTAAGCGACACACATGTGATTTAGTTTACAAAGTAGTGCTTTGCTTTTCTGTTCTTTCATCGAAACTTGTTCCTATGTCACACAGTGCGATATATCACTTTTCAGTTTTCCTGTTATAATAATTGAATGTGCGACACACATGTGAATTAGTTCATAGAGTAGTGCTTTTTGCGTTTATGTTCGTTAGGGTTAGGGTTAGGTTAGGGTTAGGGTTAGGGTGTTAGGTTTAGGATTAGGGTTAGGGTTAGCGTTAGGGTTATATCACTTTTCTTTTTACCTGTTACAATAATTGAACAGGCGACAAGTATGTGAATTAGTTTACAAAGTAGTTCTTTACTTTTCTATTTTTTTTGTTCGAAAATTGTTTCTGTGCTGTAGAGTGCGATATATCACTTTTCAGTTTTCTTGTTATAATAATTGAACAGGCGACACGTATGTGAATTAGTTTAAAAAGTTGTGCTTTGCGTTTCTGTTCTTTTGATGGAAACTTGTTTCTGTGCCATACAGTTGTGGATAGCAGTTCTTAGTTTTCCTGTATTCCTAATTGAGCGAGCCACACACATGTGATTCCGTTTAAAAAGTAGCGCTTTGCTTTTCTGCTCTTTCGTTCGAAACTTGTTCCAGTGCTGTACAGTGTGATATATCACTTTTCAGTTTTCCTGTTATAATAATTGAACAGGCGACACGTATGTGAATTAGTTTACAAGGTTGTGCTTTGCGTTTCTTTTCTTTCGATGGAAACTTGTTTCTGTGCTGTACAGTGGGAGAAAACACTTTTCAGTTTTCCTGTATTCCTAATTGACGGAGCGACACATATGTGATTCTGTTTACACAGTAGTGATTTGTGTTTATGTTCCTTAGGTTTAGGGTTAGGGTTAGGGTAGCCTTAGTGTTAAGGTTAGGGTTAGGGTTTTAAGGTTAGGGTTAGTTAGGGTTAGGGTTATATCACTTTTCAGTTATCCTCTTATAATAATTGAACAGGCGACACGTATGTGAATTAGTTTACAAAGTAGTGCTTTGCGTTTCTGTTCTTCTGTTTGAAACTTGTTTCTGTGCTGTACAGTGTGATATATCACTTTTCTGTTTCCTGTATTCCCAATTGAGCGAGCGACACACATGTGATTTAGTTTACAAAGTATTGCTTTGCTTTTCTGTTTTTCCATTGGAAACTTGTTCCTGTGCAGTAAAGTGCGATATATCACTTTTCAGTTTTTCTGTTATAATAAATGAATGGGCGACACATATGTGAATTAGTTTACAAAGTTGTATTTTGCGTTTCTGTTCTTTCGATGGAAACTTGTTTCTGTGTCATACACTGAGAGATAACACTTCTCTGTTTTCCTGGATTCCTAATTGAGCAAGCAACACACATGTGATTCCGTTTAAAAGTAGTGCTTTGCGTTTCTGTTCTTCTGTTGGAAACTTGTTTCTGTGCTGTACAGTGTGATATATCACTTTTCAGTGTTCCTGTTATAATAATTGAACGGTCGACACGTATGTGAATTAGTTTACAAAGTTGTGCTTTGCGTTTTTGTTCTTTCGATGGAAATTTGTTCCTGTGCTGTACAGTTCGATATATCACTTTTCAGTTTTCCTGTTATAATAATTGAATGGTCGACACGTATGTGAATTAGTTTACAAAGTTGTGCTTTTTGTTTCTGTTCTTTCGATGGAAATTTGTTCCTGTGCTGTACAGTGTGATATATCACTATTTACTTTTCCTATTATAATAATTAAACGGGCCACACGTATGTGAATTAGTTTACAAAGTTGTGCTTTGCGTTTCTGTTCTTTCGATGAAAACTTTTTTCTTTGCTGCACAGTTCGTTATATCACTTTTCAGTTTTCCTGTGTTCCTAACTGAGCAAGCGAAACACGTGATTCCGCTTAAAAGTAGTGCTTTGCTCTTCTGTTTTTTTGTTGGAAACTTGTTCCTGTGCTGTACAGTGCTGTACAGTGCGATATATCGCTTTTCAGTTTTCCTATATTCCTAATTGAGCAAGCAACACACATGTGATTCCGCTCAAAAGTAGTGTTTGCTTTTGTGTTTACAAAGTTGTGCTTTGCGTTTCTGTTATTTCGATGAAAAATTGTTTCTTTGCCATACATTTTGATATATCTCTTTTCAGTTTTCCTGTATTCCTAATTGAGCTAGTGTCACACATGTGATTTAGTTTACAAAGTAGTTCTTTGTTTCTTTCCTTGGAAACTTGTTCTTGTTAGGAACAAGTTTCCTACCTTGTTCTTGTTAGGAACAAGTTAGGGTTAGGTTAGGTTAGGGTTAGGGTTTAGGGTTAGGTAAGGTTTACGGTAGCTTTAGGGTTAGGTTAGGGTTAGGGTTAGGGTTAGGGTTAGGGTTAGTGTTAGGATTAGGGTTAGGGGTTAGGGCTAGGGTTATATCACTTTTCAGTTTTCCTTTTGTAATAATTGAAGGGGGGACAGGTACGTGAATTAGTTTGTACAGTTGTGCGTTGTGTTGCTGTTCTTTCAATGGAAACTTGTTACTGTGCCTTATGGTGCGAGATAACACTTTTCATTTTTCCTGTATTCCTAATTGAGCGAGCGACACACATGTGATTCCGTTTAAAAGTAGTGCTTTGCTTTTCTTTTCTTTCGTTGGAAACATATTCCTGTGCTGTACAGTGCGATATATCAATTTTCAGTTTTCCTGTATTCCTAATTGAGCGAGGTAAACACATGTGACTTAGTTTACAAAGTTGTGCTTTGCGTTTATGTTCTTTCGTTTAGCGTTAGGGTTAAGGTTAGGATTAGGGTTACGGTTATGGGGTTAGTGTTATGGTTATTGCCAGTGTTATGCTTATATCACTTTTCAGTTTTCCTGTTAAATATTGAACAGGCGACACGTATGTGTATTAGTTTACAAAGTTGTGCTTTGTGTTTCTGTTCTTTCGATGAAAACTTGTTTCTTTGCAGTACAGTTCAATATATCACTTTTCAGTTTTCCTATATTCCTAATTGAGCGAGTGACACACATGTGATTTAGTTTACAAAGTAGTGCTTTGCGTTTCTGTTCTTCTGTTGGAAACTTGATTCGGTGCTGTACAGTGTGATATATCACTTCTATTTTTCCTGTTGTAATAATTGAACGGGACACACGTATGTGAATTAGTTTACAATGTTGTGCTTTGCGTTTCTGTTCTTTCTTTTTTTTTTTTTTAACCTCGTTTATAGCAGCTTTTTTTGTAATAGCCGGAACCTGGAAACAACGCAGATGTCCATCAATGGAGGAATGGGTACAGAAATTGTGGTATTTTTATACAATGGAATACTACTCAGCAAACAAAAAGGAGGAAATCATGAAAATTGCAGGCAAATGGTGGGATCTAGAAAAGATCATTCTGAGGGAAATAACTCATATTTTTTAATGTTTCATATTTTTAAAAATTAATTTACCTTATGCAGTCACTGGCTACAAGCCATTCTATACTTTTGAGATGTGTTCTCATTTTAACATTTCATTCTCTATTTTATCCCTTAAATGAATCCAATTTACAAGTCAGATTGAAAACAATTTTCCCGAAGCCTGCCTCTAGCATTCTTATCTCATTATCATACCTATTTTACATGCTGTCACTACAATTTTCTCAAAGCCTAACTCTGTCATGTTAATATTTATTAATACATGCAGATCATCATGAAAATCTGAGTAGGTGAAATACATATTTTCATATTCCACTAATAATATTATTTTACTTCATATATATTTACTGAAATATAGATACACATGTTTGCATGATATATATATATATATATATATATATATATATATATATATATATATATATATATATCTTGTCACAATGCCATGTAATTATGAGTACACTGGGCAGTGATCTAAAGTACTCAAATTTAAGTTCTGAAACTAAGTTGGATATAACTTTACCATCCTGTGTAACAACTCCAAGTATGAAATTATAGTATTGGAGTATCCATGGCTCACTGTAAAAGGGTCAGAGCATAGTAGTATTATCTATGTTTTTGATATCAACATCCAAAATGGAAAGCTATGCTTCTGATTGGTTGTGTTTCTATTCATTCACTTAACTCACATTTATTAAAATTTGACAGTTAATAATGTCAATATTTTAACCTTACTAAGTAAAATATTTTTAAAATTTTCTGGAACTTATTAGAAGATCATAATATGCTACACTGAAAATTTTAGATGACAATGTGGGTTTTGCATTTTAGTCTGTTATATGATGGTTTTATATTTTTATTGAATTATATACATTGAATTATCCCAAATTTTCTCAGATGAAGCCTAGTTGATCATGATGGTTGATGTTTTTGATGTGTTTCTGGATTTGTTTTTTTTTTTTATATTTTATCTTTTTTTTTTCAATGCAGTTTATTCAGTAACCTTGAATAATCGTGTGACCCTGGGGAAAGCCAGCCCACAGCTTAAATGGACTCTGAGTAGCCAACCTCAGCATGCCACGTGGGCAATGCAGATAGGTCCACATACATGGAAGCAAGCCAGATCCTCAGCCTTAGCCCAATGTGGAGTTGTTTGTGACAAAGAACACTCACCATCGGGAAGGTGGAAGGCGGCAACCAGCTCCATCTTTCATGTGCAGCATTACGCAGCTTCTACAGTTCCCCCTTTTTGTTTTGGATGCATCAGGCAAGAGTAGAGGTCTGATCTCTGATATTAGAAATAAATTGGGACTTTGTACTGATGTTCATTTAGGTGTCATCCACCCAAAGAGCATCAGACCCGTTTGATACCTTTTTCTCAGAGGCGGGACCTGGGGCATCAACCCGCATGCAATCAGACATGCTCTTCTCTGGGTCCAAGGTGGCTGACCCTGAGTGCAGTGCTTAGCCTCGCATCCTGAGCGTAACATTTTGGCTTTTTATGGTAGCCAACCATGCTTGGGGAGACTGTCCTGCTTCAATAGCTGTAAAGGCCTGAATGATCAAGGCTGCATTACGCTGTTTTGAGACTCTAATCTTGCATATATACCACAGGCAAACCAAGGTGACCAATACCAGAAGGCCTGCTAATGCTCCCATGCCCGCCCCTTCCTTCAGATGATTCATGGCTGCAGCAATCCATGATGATAATCCTGTGGCTAGTCCTGTATCCACTCTGGTAGAATTTACCATGACAATGGCCACTCTCAGCTGGTCCATCGTAGTATCGAATTCTCCAGTCCAATTACCTAAAATATAGCTTGACAATTGTTTAGACAGATTTGCAGCACAGGGAAAATTCTCATGTTGTATGCTAGTGACACAAAGTCCAGCATACTTTCATTGACAGCCAAGTTGAGCGATTTGCCATAGGGTATCAATTTGCTCCTGCACGAGGTCAAAACTCTGATTGAACACCATCAAACCTCCTTTTAGTTGAGCATTAATTCCTTTTTGTACATCTAAGGCATGAGCTACCTTGGCTAAAAGGTTATTCAGGGTCTGAGCAGTCTGCCCAGTATGACTCATGGCTAATGCCGTGGTGGTAGCTCCAACAGCCGCCAATGAGATGGCAGTAACAATGGCAGCTGTAATTCCAAGATCCCTTTTCTGTCTGAAGAGAGTCATAGTGTGAGGACATCAACGGGCACAGGCACCCAGCGAGGCATTTGAGTAACCAGCTAGTAAATTTACTAGCATTACAGCATTGGGCAAAAAAGCAAGTATCATTACTACAATTACTTGGCTCTATCTGGCTAATAATGAATAAAAATGGGGGATGTAAACAAACAGGTATGGGCTTATAGGAAATATTATGAGAAGCCTTAACCTCCTCGTTGGAACATCCTGCATTGGTTCTAGAACTAGCAGTGGTGGTGTCCGAGGTCTGAGTAGGTTCAGGAGACCATTGCCCCCAAGGGCGAGACGTGTTCCATGTAAATTGACTAACTCCAAATTTTCCTCCACTTTTGAAAGTCATTTAAGGTTCTTAAATTATTATTTTTACCCTTTTTTTAAATTTTTCATTAATTATACTTTATTCACTCTGCATCCCCCCATAAGCCCCCCTCCTCCCCTCCCAACCCCACCCTCTCTCCTCCCTTTGCATGCATGCCACTCCCCAAGTCCACTGATAGGGGAGGATTTCCTCTCCTTTCTGATCTTAGTCCATCAGTTCACATCAAAAGTGGCTGCATTGTCCTCTACTATGGCCTGGTAAGGTTGTTCCCCCTCAGGAGGAGGTGACTAAAGAGCAGGGCAATTAGATTATGTCAGAGGCAGTCCCTCTTCACATTACTATGTAACCCAATTGGACTCTGAACTGCCCTGGGCTACATCTGTGCAGGGGTTCTGGGTTATCTCTATGAATAGTCCTTGGTTGGAGTATGAGTCTCTGGGAAGTTCCCTGTGTTCAAATTTTCTTGTTCTGTTGCTCTCCTTGTGGAGACCCTGTCCTCTCCAGCTCTTGCTCTTTCCCAGTTCTTATATAAAATTCCATTCACTCTGCCCAACAGTTCCCCATCAAGCTTAGCTTCTGCTTTGATAGTCTCTAGGGCAGAGGCTTTCAGAGACCCTCTGTGGTAGGTTCCTAGATTGTTTCCTGTTTTCTTCTTCTTCTGATGTCCATCCTCTTGGCCCTTCCGGATGGGGATTAATCATTTTATTTAGGGTCTCTCTCTTGATTAGTAGAACTCAAACAGCACAGGCTCTAAGAGCAACAATCAATAAACGGGACCTCATGAAACTGAAAAGTTTCTGCAAAACAAAGGACACCGTCATCAAAACAAAGCGATCTCCTACAGATTGGGAAAGAATCTTCACCAACCCTTTATCTGACAGAGGACTCATATCAATTATATATAAAGAACTAAAGAAGCTGAAGAGCAGCAAACCAAGTAACCCACTTAAAAAATGGGGAACAGAGCTAAACAGAGAATTCTCTGTAGAGGAATACCGAAAGGCAGAGAAGCACTTAAAGAAATGCTCAACCTCACTAGCAATTAGGGAAATGCAAATGAAAACAACCCTGAGATTTCACCTTACACCCATGAGAATGGCCAAGATCAAAAACTCAAGTGACAACACATGCTAGAGAGGTTGTGGAGAAAGAGGAACCCTTCTCCACTGCTGGTGGGAATGTAAACTGGTACAACCACTCTGGAAATCAATCTGGTGTTTTCTCAGACAACTAGGAATTGTGCTTCCCCAAGATCCAGCCATACCACTCCTAGGCATATATCCAAAAGAGGCTCAAGCACACAAAAAGGAAATTTCCTCAACCATGTTCGTAGCAGCTTTATTTGTAAAAGCCAGAAGCTGGAAACAACCCAGATGCCCCTCAACTGAAGAATGGATGCAGAAAATGTGGTACATCTACACAATGGAATATTACTCAGCAATGAAAAATGAGGAAATCATGAAATTTGCAGGTAAATGGTGGGATCTGGAAAGGATCATCCTGAGTGAGTTGTCCCAGTAGCAAAAAGACACACATGGTATATACTCACTCATATATACATACAAAATAGGACAAACGCACTAAAACCTGTGCATCTATAGAAACTAAGACCTGTGCTGTACAGTGCATTATATCACATTTCAGTTTTCCTGTATTCCAAATTGTGCGAGTGACACACATGTGATTTAGTTTACAAAGTTGTGCTTTGTGTTTATGTTCTTTCCTTGGAAAATGGTTCCTGTTAGGAACCATTTAGGGTTAGGGTTAGGGTTAGGGTTAGGGTTAGGGTTAGGGTAGGGTTACGCTTAGGGTTAGGGTTAGGGTTAGGGTTAGGATTATGGTTAGTGTTAGGGTTAGGGTTAGGATTACGGGGTTATTGTTAGGGTTAGGGTTATATCACTTTTCAGTTTTCAAGTTATAATAATTGAACAGGCGACAGGTATGTGAATTAGTTTACAAAGTTGTGCTTTGTGTTTGTATTCATTTGATGAAAAACTTGTTTCTGTGCTGTACAGTGTGATATATCACTTTATAGTTTTCCTGTTATAATAATTAAAAGGGCAACACATATGTGAATTAATTTACAAAGTTGTGATTTGCATTTCTGTTCTTTTCGATGGAAACTTGTTTCTGTGCCATACAGTGCAAGATAACACTTTTCAGTTTTCCTGTATTCTTAATTGAGAGAGAGACACACATGTGATTCCGTTTAAAAGTAGTGGTTTGCTTTTCTGTTCTTTGGTTGAAAACTTGTTCCTGTGCTGTACAGTGCGTTATATCACTTTTCAGTTTTCCTGTATTCCTAATTGAGCGAGTGACACACATGTGATTTACTTTACAAAGTAGTGCTTTGCGTTTATGTTCTTTCGTTGGAAACTTTTTCCTGTTAGGAACAAGTTAGGGTTAGGGTTAGGGTTAGGTTTAGGTTTAGGGTTAGGTTAGGGTTAGGGTTAGGGTTAGGGTTATGGTTATGGTTAGGGTTAGGGTTAGGGGTTAGGGTTAGTGTTAGGGTTAGAGTTAGGGTTACGATTTTAGGGTTAGGGTTAGAGTTAGGGTTAGGGTTATATCACTTTTCACTTTTCCTGTTATAATAATTGAACAGGCGACACATATGTGAATTAGTTTAAAAAGTTGTTCTTTGCTTTTCTGTTCCTTCAATGGAAACTTTTTTCTGTGCCATACTTTGCGAGTTAACACTTTTCAGTTTTCCTGTATTCCTAATTGAGCGAGCGACAAACATGTGATTCCGTTTAAAAGTAGTGCTTTGCTTTTCTGTGTTTTTGTTGGAAAATTGTTCCTGTGCTGTACAGTGCGATATATCACTTTTTAGTTTTCCTGTTATAATAATTGAAAGGCCAACACGTATGTGAATTAGTTTACAAAGTTGTGTTTTGCGTGTCTTTTCCTTCGATGGAAACTTGTTTCTGTGCCTTACAGTGAGAGATGACACTTTTCAGTTTTCCTGTATTCCTAATTGAGCGAGCGACACCCATGTGATTCTGTTTAAAAGTAGTGCTTTGCTTTTCTGTTCTTTTATTGGAAACTTGTTTCTGTGCTGTATGGTGCGATATATCACTTTTCAGCTCTCCTGTATTCCTAATTGTGCGAGCGACACACATGTGATTTAGTTTACAAAATAGTGCTTTGCTTTTCTCTTCTTTAGTTGGAAACTTGTTCCTGTGCTGTACAGTGCGTTATATCACTTTTCAGTTTTCCTGTATTCCTAATTGAGCGAATGGCACACATATGACTTAGTTTACAAAGTAGTGCTTTGCGTTTATGTTCTTTGATTGGAAACTTATTCCTGTTAGGATAAAGTTAGCGTTAGGTTTAGGGTTAGGGTTAGGGTGAGGGTTAGGTTTAGGGTTAGCTGTTAGGGTTAGTCTTAGGGTTAGGGTTATGTTTAGGGTTATGGTTAGGGTTAGGGTTAGGGTTAGGGTAGGGTTAGGGTTAGGGTTAGGGTTAGGGTTAGGGTTTGTGTTATGGTAGGGTTAGGGGCTTAGGGTTAGGGTTAGGGTTGTATCACTTTTCAGTTTTCCTGTTATAATATTTGAACAGGCGACACGAATGTGAATTAGTTTACAAAGTTGTGCTTTGTGTTTTTGTTCATTCGATGAAAAATTGTTCCTGTGCTGTACAGTTCGATATATCACTTTTCAGTTTTCCTGTTATGATAATTAAACCGGTGACACGTATGTGAATTAGTTTACAAAGTTATGCTTTGCGTTTCTGTACTTTCGATGGAAACTTGTTTCTGTGCCATACAGTGGGAGATAACACTTTTCAGTTTTCCTGTATTCCTAATTGAGAGAGAGACACACATGTGATTCCGTTTAAAAGTAGTGGTTTGCTTTTCTATTCTTTCATTCGAAACTTGTTCCTGTGCTGTACAGTGCGTTATATCACTTTTCAGTTTTCCTGTATTCCTAATTGAGCGAGTGGCACACATGTGATTTAGTTTACAAAGTAGTGCTTTGCGTTTATGTTCTTTTGTTGGAAACTTGTTCCTGTTAGGATCAAGTTAGGGTTAGGTTTAGGGTTAGGGCTAGGGTTAGGTTTAGGGTAGGGTTACGGTTAGGGTTAGGGTTCGGGATAGGGGTTAGGGTTATGGTTAGGGTTAGGGGTAGGTTTAGGGGCTTACGGTTAGGGTTAGGGTTATATCACTTTTCAGTTTTCCTGTTATAATAATTGAACGGGCGACACAAATGTGAATTTGTTTACAACGTTGTGCTTTGTGTTTCTGTTCTTTCGATGAAAACTTGTTTCTTTGCCGTACATTTCGATATATCACTTTTAATTTTCCTGTATTCCTAATTGAGCAAGCGACACACAAGTGATTTAGTTTACAAAGTAGTGCTTTGCATTTCTGTTCTTCTGTTGGAAACTTGTTTCTATGCTGTATAGTGTGATATATCACTTTTCAGTTTTCCTGTTATAATAATTGAGCAGGCGACACTTATGTGAATTAGTTTACAACTTTGTGCTTTGCGTTTCTGTTCTTTCGATGGAAACTTTTTCCTGTGCTATACAGTTCAATATATCACTTTTCAGTTTTCCTGTTATAATAATTGATCGGGCGACACGTATGTGAATTAGTTTACAAAATTGAGCTTTGCGTTTCTGTTCTTTCGATGGAAACTTTTTTCTGTGCCGTACAGTGTGAGATAATACTTTTCAGTTTTCCTGTATTCCTAATTGAGCGAGCGACACACATGTGATTCCGTTTAAAAGTAGTGCTTTGCTTTTCTGTTCTTTTGTTCGAAACTCGATCCTGTGCTGTACAATGCGATATATCACTTTTCAGTTTTCCTGTATTCCTAATTGAGCGAGTGGCACACATGTGATTTAGTTTACAAAGTAGTGTTTTGCGTTTTTGTTCTTTTGTTGGAAACTTGTTCCTGTTAGGAACAAGTTAGGGTTAGGGTTAGGCTTAGGCTTAGGCTTTGGCTTAGAGTTAGGGTAGGGTTAGGGTTAGTGTTAATGTTAGGGTAAGGTTAGAGTTAGGGTTAGGGTTACAGTTAGGGGTTAGGGTTAGGGTTAGGTTTAGGCTCAGTCTTAGGGTTAGGGGCTTACGGTTAGGGTTAGGGTTATAAAACTTTTCAGTTTTCCTGTTATAATAATTGAATGGGCGACACGTATGTGAATTAGTTTACAAAGTTGTGCTTTGCGTTTCTGTTCTTTCCATCGAAACTTGTTCCTGTGCTGTACAGTTCGATATATCACTTTTCAGTTTTCCTGTTATAATAATTGAACAGGCGACACGTATGTGAATTAGTTTACAAAGTTGTGCTTTGTGTTTCTGTTCTTTCGATGGAAACTTGTTTCTGTGTCATACACTGAGAGATAACACTGTTCAGTTTTCCTGTATTCCTAATTCAGCAAGCGAAACACATGTGATTCCGTTTAAAAGTAGTGCTTTGCTTTTCTGTTCTTTGGTTTGAAACTTGTTCCTGTGCAATACAGTGCGTTATATCATTTTTCAGTTTTCCTCTATTCCTAATTGATCAAGTGGCACACATGTCATTTAGTTTACAAAGTAGTGCTTTGCGTTTATGTTCTTTCTTTGGAAACTTGTTCCTGTTAGGAACAAGTTAGGGTTTGTTTTAGGGTTAGGGTTAGGGTTAGGTTTAGGGTAGGGTTAGTGTTATGGTTAGGGTTAGGGTTAGAGGTTAGGGTTAGGGTTAGGTTTAGGGTTAGGGGCTTAGGGTTAGGGTTAGGGTTAAATCTCTTTTCAGTTTTCCTGTTATAATAATTGAACAGGCGACACGAATGTGAATTAGTTTACAAAGTTGTGCTTTGCGTTTCTGTTCTTTCGATGAAAACTTGTTTTTTTGCTGTACATTTCGATATATCGCTTTTCAGTTTTCCTGTATTCCTAATTGAGCTAGCGACACACATGTGATTTACTTTACAAAGTAGTGCTTTGCGTTTTTGTTCTTCTTTTGGAAACTTGTTTCTGTGCTGTACAGTGTGATGTATCACTTTTCAGTTTTCCTGTTATAATAATTAAACGGGCGACACGTATGTGAATTAGTTTACAAAGTTGTGCTTTGCATTTCTGTTCTTTCGATGGAAACTTGTTCCTGTGCTGTACAGTTTGATATATCACTTTTCAGTTTTCCTGTTATAATAATTGAACGGGCAACACGAATGTGAATTAGTTTACAAAGTTGTGCTTTGCATTTCTGTTCTTTCGATGGAAACTTTTTTCTGTGCCGTACAGTGCAAGGTAACACTTTCAGTTTTCCTGTATTCCTAACTGAGCGAGCGACACACATGTGATTCCCTTTAAAAGTAGTGCTTTGGAGCCAAGATGGTGGCGCCGGGAAAACAGCACTTCTGAGCAGCAAGACAGCACTATCCGGGCAGAGACCAGGAGACTGAACTCAGGGCCCTGAAACTACATGGATCGTGTTTCCCAGTTGAGGGGAGGCTCCTACAGCGTGGGAATCGGTCGGTCGGGTCCCCTGTAGGCTGCACAGCCAGAACCGGGAAGAAATCCCTGGTAACGCGGGGTTTGGGTCTCCGGGCTGGAGCCGCAAGCGGACGCGTCCCTGCCACTTCCCCAAGGTGATCCATGGGCACAAGGGTACCTGAGACTGGGAGTCCCAGTCTCGAGGGGATCCCATAGGGAAGCAGGGTTGTGGGTCTGTTCGCAGGTCACCCAGTCTCTCCCCGGAAAGTCTCTGCCGCCATCACAGCCGAGCTCCTGCTGCGCACAGAGAGCTTTGCGCTCAGCTCAGCAGTACAGACAAGCTGTGCGTCCCAGTACAACAGGGACTGGGAACCCCTGTCCAGAGAGGACCCCACAGAGAAGGAAGAAACAGTGCTGCTGGGGTCACCTAGGGAAAGTCTAGCAGACTGCAGATTGCAAACAGACAGAACTGAGTGCTCCGAGACACCACAGCAGTACTCACAACCCAAGAAAGCTAGCTACATTTAAGAAAACACAGGAAATAAATAACCTCACTTCAGTAAAACAAAAAGCAACCAAGCACACACCCATATGACCACAGCCAACATCAAAGTCAAAGGATTTAACAGCCACTGGTCATTACTCTCTCTCAATATCAATGGACTGAATTCTCCAATAAAAAGACACAGACTAACAGAATGGATCGTAAACAAAACCCAGCAATCTGTTGTATACAAGAAACACACCTAAGACACAAAGATAGACATTACCTGAGGGTAAAGGGATGGAAGACGGCTTTTCAAGCAAATGGACCCAAGAAGCAAGCAGGAGTAGCCATTCTAATATCTGATAAAATAGTCTTTCAACCAAAATTAATCAAAAGAGATGGGGAAGGACACTTCATACTCATCAAGGAAAATTCCACCAAGAAGACATCACAATCCTGAACATCTATGCCCCAAATACAAGGGCACCCACATTTTGTGAAAGAAACATTGATAAAACTTAAACCACATATAGCTCCCCACACACTAATAGTAGGAGACTTCAACACCCCACTCTCAACAAAGGACAGGTCAACAAAACAGAAATTAAACAAAGAAACAATATCTCTAACAGAGGTAATGAACCAAATGGACCTAACAGATATTTACAGAACCCTACACCCAAACACAAAAGAATTTACCTTCTTCTCAGCACCTCATGGAACCTTCTCCAAAATAGACCACATAGTTGGTCACAAAGCAAGCCTCAACAAATACAGGAAGATTGAAATAATCCCTTGTATCCTGTCGGATCACCATGGAATAAAGCTGGACCTCAGTAACAACAGAAATAGCAAAAAGCCTACACATACATGGAAACTGAACAACTTGCTACTAAAAAGACAGCTGGTTCAGGGAAGAAATAAAGAAAGAAATTAAAATCTTCCTAGAACTCAATGAAAATGAAGACACAACATACCCAAACTTGTGGGACACAATGAAAGCAGTGCTAAGATGAAAGTTCATAGCACTAAGTGCCTTCAAGGAGAAATTTGAGACAGCGCATTCAAGCAACTTAATGGCTCACTTAAAAACCCTAGAAAAAGAAGCAGACACACCAAGAAGGAGCAGACGGCTGGAAATAATCAAACTCAGGGCTGAAATCAATCAATTAGAAACAAATAAAACAATTCAAAGAATCAATGAAACCAAGAGCTGGTTCTTTGAGAAAATCAACAAGATAGACAAACCCTTAGCCAAGCTAACTAAAAGGCAGTGAGACACCATCCAAATCAACAAAATCAGAAATGAAAAGGGGGACATAACTACAGACACTGAGGAAATCTAAGCAATCATTAGGACTTACTTCAAAAGTCTATACGGAACAAAATTTGAAAATTTAAATGAAATGGACAATTTTCTTGATCGATTCCACTTACCAAAGCTAAATCAGGACCAGGTAAATCAATTAAATAGTCCTATATCCCCAAGGAAATAGAAGCAGTCATCGAAAGTCTCCCATCCAAAAAAGCCCAGGACCTTGATGGTTTCAGCGCAGAATTCTACCAAACATTCAAAGAAGAGCTAACACCAACTCTCTTCAAACTATTCCACAAAATGGAAACAGAAGGAGCATTACCAAACTCATTCTATGAAGCCACAGTCACCTTGGTACCTAAATCTCACAAAGACTCAACAAAGAAAGAGAATTTCAGGCCAATCTCCCTTATGAACATTGATGCAAAAATACTCAACAAAATACTACTATAAACCGAATACAAGAACACATCAAAGATATCATCCACCATGATCAAGTAGGCTTCATCCCAGGTATGCAGGGATGGTTCAATATACGGAAATCCATCAATGTGATCCACCATATTAACAAATTGAAAAAAAAAAAAAACACATGAAAATCTCCCTAGATGCTGAAGAAGCCTTTGACAAAATCCAACATCCATTCATGTTTAAAGTATTGGAGAGATCAGGGATACAAGGCACATATCTAAAAATAGTAAGGGCGATATACAGCAAACCTATAGCCAACATCAAACTGAACAGAGAGAAACTTAAAGCAATCCTACTGAAATCAAGGACAAGACAAGGCTGCCCACACTCTCCATATCTCTTCAACATAGTTCTGGAAGTCCTTGCTAGAACAATAAGACAGTTGAAGGAGATCAAGGGGATACAAATTGGAAAGGAAGAAGTCAAATTATCACTATTTGCAGATGATATGATGGTATACGTGAGTGACCCCAAAAACTCTACCAGGGAACTCCTACAGCTGATAAACACCTTCAGCAAAGTGGCCGGATACAAAATTAACTCAAAAAAATCAGTAGCCCTCCTGTATACAAAAGACAAAAGGGCTGAGAAAGAAATTAGGGAAACAACACCCTTCACAATAGCCACAAATGACATAAGGTACCTCGGGTAACCCTAACCAAGGAAGTCAAAGACTTGTATGAAAAAAATTTCAAATCTCTGAAGAAAGAACTAGAAGAAGATATGAGAAGATGGAAAGATCTCCGATGCTCATGGCTTGGTTGGATTAACATAGTAAAAATGGCCATCTTACCAAAAGCAATCTACAGATTCAATGCAATGCCCATCAAATTACCAACACAATTCTTTACAGACTTGGAAAGAAAAATTCTCAACTTCATATGGAATAACAAGAAACCCAGAATTGCTAAAACAATCCTCTACAATAAAAGATCTTCTGGAGGTATCTCCATCCCTGATCTTAAGTTGTACTATAGAGCAACAGTTTTAAAAACTGCATGGTACTGGCATAGAAACAGAATGGTGGATCAATGGAACCGAACAGGGGACCCAGAAATAAACCCACACACTTATGGACACCTGATATTTGACAAAGATGCCAAAACCATACAATGGAAAAAAGATAGCATCTTCAACAAATGGTGCTGGTCCAACTGGATGTCTACATGTAGAAAAATGAAAATAGATCCATACTTATCACCCTGCACAAAACTGAAGTCCAAGTGGATCAAAGACCTCAACATAAAACCAGACACATGTGGGGAATACCCTAGAACTCATTGGTACAGGGGAAAACTTCCTGAACAGAACTCCAACAGCACAGGCTCTAAGAGCAACAATCAATAAACGGGACCTCATGAAACTGAAAAGCTTCTTCAAAGCAAAGGACACCTTCATCAAAACAAAGCGACCTCCTACAGATTGGGAAAGAATCTTCACCAAACCTTTATCTGACAGAGGACTCATATCAAATATATATAAAGAACAAAAGAAGCTGAAAAGCAGCAAACCAAGTAATCCACTTAAAAAATGGGGAACAGAGCTAAACAGAGAATTCTCTGTAGAGGAATACCAAATGGCAGAGAAGCAATTAAAGAAATGCTCAACCTTCACTAGCCATTAGGGAAATGCAAATGAAAACAACCCTGATATTTCACCTTACACCCATGAGAATGGCCAAGATCAAAAACTCAAGTGACAACACATGCTGGAGAGGTTGTGGAGAAAGAGGAACCCTTCTCCACTGCTGGTGGGAATGTAAACTGGTACAAACACTCTGGAAATCAATCTGGCCTTTTCTCAGAAAACTAGGAATAGTGCTTCCCCAAGATCCAGCCATACCACTCCTAGGCATATATCCAAAAGAGGCTCAAGCACACAAAAAGGAAATTTGCTCAGCCTTGTTCGTAGCAGCTTTATTTGTAATAGCCAGAAGCTGGAAACAACCCAGATGCCCCCCAACTGAAGAATGGATGCAGAAAATGTGGTACATCTACACAATGGAATATTACTCAGCAATGAAAAATGAGGAAATCATGAAATTTGCAGGTAAATGGTGGGATCTGGAAAGGATCATCCTGAGTGAGTTGTCCCAGAAGCAAAAAGACAAACATGGTATATACTCACTCATATAGACATACAACATAGGACAAACCCACTAAAACAGGTGCATCTAAAGAATCTAAGCAAGAGAGAGGACCCCAACTAAAATGTCTAATCCACATCCGGAAGGCAAAGAGGATGGACATCAGAAGAAGAAGAAAACAGGAAACAACCTAGAACCCCACAGAGGGTCTCTGAAAGCCTCTGCCCTACAGACTATCAAAGCAGAAGCTAAGCCTGATGGGGAATTGTTGGACAGAGTGAATGGAATTTTATGTAAGAACTGGGAAAGAGTAAGAGCTGGAGAGGACAGGGTCTCCACAAGTAGAGCAATAGAACAAGAAAATTTGAACACAGGGAACTTCCCAGAGACTCATACTCCAACCAAGGACTATTCATAGAGATAACCCAGAACCCCTGCACAGATGTAGCCCAGGGCAGTTCAGAGTCCAATTGGGTTACATAGTAATGAGAAGAGGGGCTGCCTCTGACATGAACTGACTGGCCTGCTCTTTAGTCACCTCCTCCTGAGGGGGGAGCAACCTTACCAGGCCATAGTAGAGGACAATGCAGGCATTTTTGATGTGAACTGATGGAGTAAGATCAGAAAGGAGAGGAGAACCTCCCCTATCAGTGGACTTGGGGAGTGGCATGAATGCAGAGGGAGGAGGGAAGGTGGGATTGCGAGGGGAGGGAGGGGCTTATGGGGGGATGCAGAGTGAATAAAGTGTAATTGATGAAAAAATTTAAAAAAAAGGGAAAAACTAATAATTTAAGAACCTTAAATGACTTTCAAAAGTGGAGGAAAACATGGAGTTAGTCAATTTACATGGAGCACGTCTCGCCCCTGGTGGCAATGGTCTCCTGAACCTACTCAGACCTCGGACACCACCACTGCTAGTTCTAGAACCAATGCAGGATGTTCCAACGAGGGGGTTAAGGCTTCTCATAATATTTCCTATAAGCCCACACCTGTTTGTTTACATCCCCCATTTTTATTCATTATTAGCCAGATAGAGCCAAGTAATTTTAGTAATGATACTTGCTTTTTTGCCCAATGCTGTAATGCTAGTAAATTTACTAGCTGGTTACTCACATGCCCCGCTGGTGCCTGTGCCCGTTGATGCCCTCACGCTATGACTCTCTTCAGACAGAAAAGGGTTTTGGGTTAGGGTTAGGGTTAGGATTACGATTAGGGTTAGGGTTAGGGTTAGGGGCTTAGGGTTAGTGTTAGGGTTAGGGTTAGGGCTTAGGGTTAGGGTTAGGGTTATACCACTTTTCAGTTTTCCTGTTATAATAATTGAAAAGGCAATACGAATGTGAATTAGTTTACAAAGTTGTGCTTTCTGTTTCTGTTCTTTCGATGAAAACATGTTTCTTTGCCATTCATTTTGATATATCGCTTTTCAGTTTTCCTGTATTCCTAATCGAGTGAACAACACACATGTGAAATAGTTTACAAAGTAGTGCTTTGCGTTTCTGTTCTTTTGTTGGAAACTTGTTTCTGTGCCGTACAGTGCGAGATAACACTTTTCCGTTTTCCTGTATTCCTAATTGAGTCAGCGACACAAATGTGATTTAGTTTACAAAGTCGTGCTTTGCGTTTCTGTTCTTCTTTTGTAAACTTGTTTCTGTGCTGTACAGTGTGATACATCACTTTTCAGTTTTCCTGTTATAATAATTGAGCGGGCGTCACTTAAGTGAATTAGTTTACAAAGTTGTGCTTTGCGATTCTGTTCTTTTGATGGAAACTTGTTTCTGTGCAGTACAGTGCGAGATAACACTTCTCCGGTTTCCTGTATTCCTAATTGAGTGAGCGACACACATGTGATTCCGTTTAAAAATAGTGCTTTGCCCTTCTGGTCTTTCGTTTGAAACTTGTTCCTGTGCTGTACAGTGCGATATATCACTTTTCAGTTTTCCTGTTATAATAATTGACCGGGGACACGTTTGTGAATTAGTTTACAAAGTAGTAGTTTGCGTTTCTGTTCTTTCCATGGAAACTTGTTTCTGTGCCGTACAGTGCGAGATAACACTTTTCAGTTTTCCTGTATTCCTAATTGAGTGAGTGACACACATGTGATTTAGTTTAGAAAGTAGTGCTTTGTGTTTATGTTCTTTCGTTGGAAACTTGTTCCTGTTAGGAACAAGTTAGAGTTAGGGTTAGGGTTAGGGTTAGGTTAGGGTTAGGGTTAGGGTTAGAGTTAGGGTTAGGTTTAGGGTTAGGGTTATGGGATTAGGGTTAGGGTTATGGTTATATCACTTTTCAGTTTTCCTGTTATAATAATTGAACGGGCGACGCCTATGTGAATTACTTTACAAAGTACTGCTTTGGGTTTCTGTTCTTCTGTTGGAAACTTGTTTCTCGGCTGTACAGTGTGATATATCCCTTTTCAGCTTTCCTGTTACAATAATTGAACGGGCGACACATATGTGAATTAGTTTACAAACTTGTGTTTTGTGTTTCTGTTCTATCGATTGGAACTTGTTCCTGTGCTGTACAGTTCGATATGTCACTTTTCAGTTTTCCTGTTATAATAATTGAACGGGCGACATGTATGTGAATTACTTCACAAAGTTGTGCTTTGCATTTCTGTTCTTCTGATGGAAACTTGTTTCTGTGCCGTACAGTGCGAGATAACACTTTTTAGTTTTCCTGTATTCCTAATTGTGCAAGTGACACACCTGTGATTCCGATTAAAAGTAGGGCTTTGCTTTTCTGTTCTTTACTTTGAAACTTGTTCCTGTGCTGTACAGTGCGTTATATCACTTTTCAGTTTTCCTGTATTCCTAATTGAGTGAGTGGCACACATGTGATTTAGTTTACAAAGTAGTGCTTTGCGTTTCTGTTCTTTCGTTGGAAACTTGTTTCTGTTAGGAACAAGTTAGGGTTAGGTTTAGGTTTAGGGTTAGGGTTAGTGTTAGGGTTAGGGTTAGGGTTAGGGTTAGGGTAGGGTTATTGTTAGGGTTACCGTTAGGGTTAGGGGTTAGGTTTAGGGTTAGGTTTTGGGTTAGGGTTATGTTTAGGGGCTTAGGGTTTCAGTTATGGTTATATCTCTTTTCACTTTCCCTGTTATAATAATTGAACAGGCGCCACGAATTTGAATTAGTTTACAAAGTTGTGCTTTTCATTTCTGTTCTTTAGATGAAAACTTGTTTCTTTGCCATACATTTCGATATATCGCTTTTCAGTTTTCGTGTATTCCTAATTGAGCGAACGACACACATGTGATTTAGTTTACAAAGTAGTTCTTTGCGTTTCTTTTCTTCTGTTGGAAACTTGTGTCAGTGCTGTATAATGTGATGTATCACTTTTCAGTTTTCCTGTATTCCTAATTGAGCCAGTGACACACATGTGATTTAGTTTACAAAGTGGTGCTTTGCATTTCTGTTCTTTCGATGGAAAATTGTTCCTGTGCTGTACAGTTTGATATATCACTTTTCAATTTTTATATTATAATAATTGAACGGGTGACACATATGTGAATTAGTTTAAAAAGCTGTGCTTTGCGTTTCTGTTCTTTCGATGGAAACTTGTTTCTGTGCAATACAGTGCGAGATAACACTTTTCCGTTTTCCTGTATTCCTAACTGTGTGAGCAACACACATGTGATTCCGTTTAAAAGTAGTGCTTTGCTTTTCTGTTCTTTGGTTTGAAACTTGTTCCTGTGCTGTACAGTGCATTATATCACTATTAAGTTTTCCTGTATTCCTAATTGAACTTATGGCACACATGTGATTTAGTTTACTAAGTAGTGCTTTGCGTTTATGTTCTTTCGTTGGAAACTTGTTGGAACAAGTTAGGGTTAGGGTTAGGGTTAGGCTTAGGTTTAGTGTTAGGGTTACGGTAGGGTTAGGGATAGGGTTAGTGTTAGGTTTAGGGTTAGGGGTCAGGGTTAGGGTTAGGGTTAGGTTTAGGCTTAAGTGCTTAGGGTAAGGTTAGGGTTATATCACTTTTCAGTTTTCCTGTTATAATAATTGAACAGGCGACACGAATGTGAATTAGTTTACAAAGTTGTGCTTTGCGTTTCTGTTCTTTAGATGAAAACTTGTTTCTTTGCCGTACATTTTGATATATCGCTTTTCAGTTTCCGTGTATTCTAATTGAGTGAGCGACACACATGAGAATTAGTTTACAAAGTTGTGCTTTGCGTTTCTATTCTGTCGATGGAAACTTGTTTCTGTGCCATACAGCGTGAGTTAATACTTTTCCGTTTTCCTCTATTCCTAATTGAGCGAGCGACACACATGTGATTCCGTTTAAAAGTAGTGCTTTGTTTTTCTGTTCTTTCGTTTGAAACTTGTTCCTGTGCTGTACAGTGCGTTATATCACTTTTCAGTATTCCTGTATTTCTATTTGAGCGAGTTGCACACATGTGATTTAGTTTACAATGTAGTGCTTTGTGTTTATGTTCTTTCGTTGGATACTTGTTACTGATAGGTACAAGTTAGGGTTAGGGTTAGGGTTAGGGTTAGGTTAGGGTTAGGGTTAGGGTTAGGTTAGGATTAGGGTTAGGGTTAGGGTTACGGTTAGGGTTAGGTGTTAGGGTTAGGGTTAGGTTTAGGGTTAGGTTTAGGGTTAGGCGGTCCGGGTTAGGGTTAGGGTTATACCACTTTTCAGTTTTCCTGTTATAATAATTGAAATGGCGACACAAATGTGAATTAGGTTACCAAGTTGTGCTTTGTGTTTCTGTTCTTTCGATGAAAACTTGTTTCTGTGCCATACAGTGCGAGGTAACACTTTTCCGTTTTCCTGTATTCCTAATTGTGCGAGCGACACACATGTGATTCCGTTTAAAAGTAGTGCTTCGCTTTTCTGTTCTTTCGTTCAAAACTTGTTCCTGTGTTGTACAGTGCGTTATATCACTTTTCAGTTTTCCTGTATTTCTATTTGAGTGAGTGGCACACATGTGATTTAGTTTACAAAGTAGTGCTTTGCGTTTATGTTCTTTCGTTGGATACTTGTTACTCATAGGAACAAGTTAGTGTTAGTGTTAGGGTTAGAGTTAGGTTAGGGTTAGGGTTTGGGTTAGGTTAGGGTTAGGGTTAGTGTTACGGTTAGGGTTAGGTGTTAGGGTTAGGTTTAGGGTTAGGTTTAGGGTTAGGGGCTCCGGGTTAGGGTTAGGGTTATACCACTTTTCAGTTTTCCTGTTATAATAATTGAACAGGCGACACGAATGTGAATTAGTTCACAAAGTTGTGCTTTGCGTTTCTGTTCTTTCGATGAAAACTTGTTTCGTTGCAGTACACCTGGATAAATAGCTTTTCAGTTTTCCTGTATTCCTAATTGAGCCAGTGACACACATGTGATTTTGTTTACAAAGTAGGGCTTTACGTTTCTGTTCTTATTATGGAAACTTGTTTCTGAGCTGTACAGTTCGATATATCACGTTTCGGTTTTCCTGTTATAATAATTGCATGGGCAACATGTATGTGAAATAGTTTACAAAGTTGTGCTTTGTGTTTTTGTTCTTTCGATGGAAACTTGTTTCTGTGCAATACAGTGCGAGATAACACTTTTCCATTTTCCTGTAATCCTAACTGTGCGAGCAACACACCTGTGATTCCGTTTAAAAGTAGTGCTTTGCTTTTCTGTTCTTTGGTTCAAAACTTGTTCCTGTGCTGTACAGTGCGTTATATCACTTTTCAGTTTTCCTGTATTCCTAATTGAGCAAGTGGCACACATGTGATTTAGTTTACAAAGTAGTGCTTTGCGTTCATGTTCTTTCGTTGGAAACTTGTTGGAACAAGTTAGGGTTAGGGTTAGGGTTAGGTTTAGGTTTAGTGTTAGGGTTAGGGTAGGGTTAGGGATAGGTTTAGGGTTAGGTTTAGGGTTAGGGGTCCGGGTTAGGGTTATGGTTAGGGTTAGGCTTAAGGGCTTAGGGTAAGTTTAGTGTTATATCACTTTTCAGTTTTCCTGTTATAATAATTGAACAGGCGACACAAATGTGAATTAGATTACAACGTTTTGCTTTGCGTTTCGGTTCTTTCGATGAAAACTTGTTTCTTTGCCATACATTTCGATATATCGCTTTTCAGTTTTCCTGTATTCCTAATTGATCGAGCGACACACATTTGATTTAGTTTACAAAGTAGTGCTTTGTGTTTCTGGGTGTTTCTTTCTGTGCAAACACTACTTTGCATTTCCCTAATGGCTAGTGAGGTTGAGCAGTTCTTTAAGTGCTTCTCTGCCATTCGGTATTCCTCTACAGAGAATTCTCTGTTTAGCTCTGTTCCCCATTTTTTATGTGGGTTACTTGGTTTGCTGCTTTTCAGTTTCTTTAGTTCTTTATATATACTTGATATGAGTCCTCTGTCAGATAAAGGTTTGGTGAAGATTCTTTCTCAATCTTTAGAAGATCACTTTGTTTTGATGACGGTGTCCTTTGTTTTGCAGAAGCTTTTCAGTTTCATGAGGTCCCATTTATTGATTGTTGCTCTTAGAGCCTGTGCTGTTGGAGTTCTGCTAAGCAAGAGAGAGGGGCGCTAACTAAAATGTCTAATCCCCATCCGGAAAGGCAAAGAGGATGGACATCAGAAGAAGAAAAAGAGGAAACAATCTAGGAACCTACCACAGAGGGTCTCTGAAAGCCTCTGCCCTACAGACTATCAAAGCAGAAGCTAAGCCTGATGGGCAACTGTTGGGCAGAGTGAATGGAATTTTATGTAAGAACTGGGAAAGAGCAAGAGCAAGAGAGGACAGGGTCTGCACAAGGAGAGCAACAGAACAAGAAAATTTGAACACAGGGAACTTCCCAGAGACTCATACTCCAACCAAGGACTATTCATAGAGATAACCCAGAACCCCTGCACAGATGTAGCCCAGGGCAGTTCAGAGTCCAATTGGGTTACATAGTAATGAGAAGAGGGGCTGCCTCTGACATGAACTGACTGGCCTGCTCTTTAGTCACCTCCTCCCGAGGGGGAGCAACTGTACCAGGCCATAGTAGAGGACAATGCAGGCACTTTTGATGTGAACTGATGGAGTAAGATCAGAAAGGAGAGGAGAACCTCCCCTATCAGTGGACTTGGGGAGTGGCATGCATGCAGAGGGAGGAGGAGGGAGGGTGGGATTGCGCGGGGAGGGAGGGGCTTATGGGGGGATGCAGAGTGAATAAAGTGTAATTGATGAAAAATTTTAAAAAAAGGGAAAAACTAGTAATTTAAGAACCTTAAATGACTTTCAAAAGTGGAGGACAACATGGAGTTAGTCAATTTACATGGAGCACGTTTCGCCCCTGGGGCAATGGTCTCCTGAACCTACTCAGACCTCGGACACCACCACTGCTAGTTCTAGAACCAATGCAGGATGTTCCAACGAGGGGTTAAGGCTTCTCATAATATTTCCTATAAGCCCACACCTGTTTGTTTACATCCCCATTTTTATTCATTATTAGCCAGATAGAGCCAAGTAATTGTAGTAATGATACTTGCTTTTTTTGCCCAATGCTGTAATGCTAGTAAATTTACTAGGTGTTTACTCACATGCCTCGCTGGGTGTCTGTGCCCGTTGATGCCCTCATGCTATGACTCTCTTCAGACAGAAAAGGGATCTTGGAATTACAGCTGCCATTGTTACTGCCATCTCATTGGTGGCTGTTGGAGCTACCACCACGGCATTAGCCATGAGTCATACTGGGCAGACTGCTCAGACCCTGAATAACCTTTTAGCCAAGGTAGCTCATGCCTTAGATGTACAGAAAGGAATTAATGCTCAACTAAAAGGAGGTTTGATGGTGTTCAATCAGAGGTTTGACCCCGTGCAGGAGCAAATTGATACCCTATGGCAAATCGCTCAACTTGGCTGTCAAAGAAAGTATGCTGGACTTTGTGTCACTAACATATAACATGAGACTTTTCCCTGTGCTGCAAATCTGTCTAAACAATTGTCAAGCTATATTTTAGGTAATTGGACTGGAGAATTCGATATTACGATGGACCAGCTGAGAGTGGCCATTGTCATGGTAAATTCTACCAGAGTGGATGCAGGACTAGCCACAGGATTATCATCATGGATTGCTGCAGCCATGAATCATCTGAAGGAATGGGCGGGCATGGGAGCGTTAGCAGGCCTTCTGGTGTTGGTCACCTTGGTGTGCCTGTGGTATATATGCAAGATTAGAGTCTCAAAACAGCGTAATGCAGCCATGACCATTCAGGCCTTTACAGCCATTGAAGCAAGACAGTCTCCCCAAGCATGGTTAGCTACCATAAAAAGCCAAAATGTTACGCTCAGGATGCAAGGCTAAGCACTGCACTCAGGGTCAGCAGCCTTGGACCCAGAGAAGAGCATGTCTGATTACATGCGGGTTGATGCCCCAGGTCCCGCCTCTGAGAAAAATGTATCAGACGGGTCTGATGCTCTTTGGGTGGATGACACGTAAATGAACATCGGTACAAAGTCCCAATTTATTTCTAATATCAGAGATCAGACCTCTACTCTTGCCTGATCGTCCAAAAGGGGAACTGTAGAGAGCTGTGTAATACTGCACCTGAAAGATGAAGCTGGTTTCTGCCTTCCACCTTCCTGATGGTGATTGCTCTCTGTCACAAACAACTCCACATTTGGCTAAGGCTGAGGATCTGGCTTGCTTCCATGTATGTAGACCTATTTGCATTGCCCACGTGGCATGCTGAGGTTAGCTACCCAGAGGCAATTTAAAGTTGGCTGGCCTTCCCAGGGTCAGATGATTGTTCAAGTTTCCTGAATAAACTGCATTGAAAAAAGATAAAAAAAAAAAAAAAAAAACATATCCAGAAACACATCAAAAACATCAACCATCATGATGGTTTCATGAAACCATCATGATGGCTTCATCTGAGAAATTTAGGGATAATTCAATGTATAAAATTCAATAAATATAAACCATCCTATAACAGACTAAAATGCAAAACACACATTGTCATCTAAAATTTTCTATGTAGCATATTATGATCTTCTAATAAGTTTCAGAAGATTTTAAAAATATTTTACTTGGTAAGGTTAAAATATTGACATTATTCACTGTCAAATTTTAATAAATGTGAGTTAAGTGAATGAATAGAAACACAACCAATCAGAAGCATAGCTTTCCATTTTTGGATGTTGATATCAAACACATAGATGATACTACTATGCTCTGACCCTCTTACAGTGAGCCATGGATACTCAATACTATAATTTCATACTTGGGTTGTTACACAGGATGGTAAGTTATATCAACTTAGTTTCAGAACTTAAAATTTGAGTACTTTAGATCACTGCGCAGTGTACTCATAATTACATGGCATTGTGACAAGATATATATATATATATATATATATATATATATATATATATATCATGCAAACATGATATATATATATCATGCAAACATGTGTATCTATATTTCAGTAAATATATATGAAGTAAAATAATATTATTAGTGGAATATGAAAATATCTATTTCACCTACTCAGATTTTCATGATGATCTGCATGTATTAATGAATATTAACATGACAGAGTTAGGCTTTGAGAAAATTGTAGTGACAGCATGTAAAATAGGTACGATAATGAGATAAGAATGCTAGAGGCAGGCTTCGGGAAAATTGTTTTCAATCTGACTTGTAAATTGGATTCATTTAAGGGATAAATTAGAGAATGAAATGTTAAAATGAGAACACTTCTCAAAAGTATTGAATGGTTGTAGCCAGTGACTGCATAAGGTAGATTAAGTTTTAAAAATATGAAACATTAAAAAATATGAGTTATTTCCTTCAGAATGATCTTTTCTAGATCCCACCATTTGCCTGCAAATTTGATGATTTCCACCTTTTTGATTGCTGAGTAGTATTCCATTGTATAAAAATACCACAATTTCTATACCCATTCCTCCATTGATGGACATCTGGGTTGTTTCCAGGTTCTGGCTATTACAAATAAAGCTGCTATAAACATGTTAAAAAAAAAAAAAAAAAAAAAAAAAGAAAAAGAACAAGCATAAAGCACAACTTTGTAAACTAATTCACATATGTGTTGCCCTTTCAGTTATTATAACAGGAAAACTGAAAAGTGATATATCACACTGTACAGAAGAGAAACATGTTTCCAACAGAAGAACAGAAAGCATAAAGCAATACTTTGTGAACTAAACCTCATGTGTGTCACTTTCGCACAATTAGGAATACAGGAAAACTGAATAGTGATATATCTCACTGTACAGCACAGGAACAAGTTTCCAACAAAGAAGAGAAAAGCAAAGCACAACATTTAAAAGGAATCACATGTGTGTCAGCTCGCTCAATGAGGAATACAGGAAAACTGAAAAGTGATATATTGAACTGTGCGGCAAAGAAACAAGTTTTCATCGAAAGAACAGAAACACAAAGCACAAATTTGTAAACTAATTCACATACGTGTCACCTGTTCAATTATTATAACAGGAAAACTGAAAAGGTATATAACCCTAACCTAACTATAACCATAACCCTAACTCCCTAACCCCTAACCTAACCCTAAACCTAACCTAACCATAAAGCAAACTTGTTCATAACAGGAACAAGTTTCCAATGAAAAAGAACATAAATGCAAAGCACTACTTGTAAACTAAGTCACATGTATATCTTTCGCTCAACTAGGAATACAGGAAAACTTAAAAGTGATATAACCCAATGTACAGCACAGGAACAATTTTCTAATGAAAGAACAGAAAAGCAAAGCACTACATTTAAAGCGGAATCACATGTGTGTCGCTGCTCAATTAGGAATACATGAAAACTGAAAAGTATTATCTCGCACTGTATGGCACAGAAACAACTTTCCATGGAAAGAACAGAAAGCATAAAGCACAACTTTGTAAACTACTTCACATACATCGTACGTTCAATCATTATAACAGGAAAACTGAAAAGTGATATATCACACTGTACAGCACAGAAACAAGTTTCCATCGAAAGAACAGAAAGGCAAAGCACATCTTAGTAAACTAATTCCCATTAGGTGTCGCCTGTTCAATTATTATAAGAGGAAAACTGAAAAGTGACATTACCTAACCCTAACCCTAACCCTAAGCCACTAACCCTAACCATAACCCTGACTCTAACCCTAAACCTACCCCAACCCTAAGCCTAAACCCTACCTAACCCTAACACTAACCATAACACTAACCAAGTTTCCAGCGAAAGAACATAAGCGCAAAGCACTACTTTGTAAACTAAATCACATATGTGCCACTAAGCAATTAGGAATACAGGAAAGCTGAAAAGTGATATAAGGTACTGTAGAGCAGAGGAACAAGTTTCCAACAGAAGAACAGAAACGCAAAGCACTACTTTGTAAACTAATTCACATAGGTATCGCCCGTTCAATTATTATAACAGGAAAACTGAAAGGGATATATCGAACTGTATGGCAAAAAAACAAGTTTCCATTGAAAGAACAGAAACGCAAAGCACAACTTTGTAAAATAATTCATATACGTGTTGCCTGTTCAATTACTATAACAGGAAAACTGAAAAGTGATATAACCCTCACCCTAACCTAAGCCCTAACCTAACCCTAACCCTAACCTAACCATAAAACTAACCTAACCTAAGCCCCTAACCTAACCTAACCTAAGCCTAACCCTAACCTAACCCTAACTTGTACCTAACAGGATCAAGTTTCTGACGAAAGAACAGAAATGCAAAGCACAACTTTGTAAACTACTTCACACACGTGTCGCCCATTCAATTATTATAACAGGAAAACTGAATAGTGATATAACCCTAACCGTAACCTAACCTAAGCCCTAACCTAACCTAACCTAAACCTAACCTAACCCTAACTTGTTACTAACAGGAACAAGTTTCCAACGAAAAGAACATAAGCACAAAGCACTACTTTGTAAACTAAATCACATGTGTGCCACTCGCTCAATTAGGAATACAGGAAAACTTAAAAAGTGATATAATACACTGTACAGCACAGTAACAAGTTTTGAACAAAGAACAGAAAAGCAAAGCACTACTTTTAAATGCAATCACATGTGTGTTGCTCACTCAATTAGGAATACAGGAAAACTGAAAAGTGTTATCTCCCACTGTACAGCACAGGAACAAGTTTCCATCGAAAGAACAGAAGCATAAAGCACAACTTTGTAAACTAGTTCCCATACGTGTTGCCCGTTCAATTATTATAAGAGGAAAACTGAAAAGTGATATATCATGCTGTACAGCACAGTATCAAGTTTCAACAGAAGAACAGAAATGCAAAGCACTACTTTGTAAACTAAATCACATGTGTCGCTCGCTAAATTAGGAATACAAAAAACTGAAAAGCAATATATCGAAATATACGGCAAGGAAACAAGTTTTCATCAAAAGAACAAGCATAAAGCACAACTTTGTAAACTAATTCACATTCGTGTTGCCATTTCAATTATCATAACAGAAAAACTGAAAAGTGATATATTGAACTGTACAGCACAGGAAAAAGTTTCCAACGAAAGGACATAAGCATAAAGCACTACTTTGTAAACTAAATAACATGTGTGGCACTAGCTCAGTTAGGAATACAGGAAAACTGAAAAGTGTTATCTTGCACAGTAAGGCACAGTAACAAGTTTCCATCGATAGAACAGAGAAAAAAGCACAACTTTGTAAACTAATTCACATACGTGTCGCCCATTCAATTATTATAAGAGGAAAACTGAAAATTGATATATCGAATTGTACAGCACAGGAACCTGCTTCCATAGAAAGAACAGAAACGAAAAGCACAACTTTGTAAACAAATTCACATTGTGTCGCCCGTTCAATTATTATAACAGGAACACTGGAAAGTGATATATTGAACTGTACAGCACAGGAACAAGTTTCCATTTAAAGAAATTAGAGTCTCACAACAGCGTAATGCAGCCATGACCATTCAGGCCTTTACAGCCATTGAAGAAGGACAGTCTCCCCAAGCATGGTTGGCTAAAATAAAAAGCCAAAATATTACGCTCAGGATGCGGTGACACTGCACTCAGGGTCAGCCGCCTTGTTCCCAGAAGAGCATGTCTCATTGCATGCGGGTTGATGCCCCAGGTCCCGCCTCTGAAAGCGGTATCGGACGGGTCTGATACTCTTTGGGTGGACGACACCTAAATGAACATCAGTACAAAGACCCAATTTATTTCTAATATCAGAGATCAGACCTCTACTCTTGCCTGATGCGTCCAAAACAAAAAGGGGGGATTGTAGAGAGCTGCGTAATGCCACTCTTGAAAGATGGAGCTGGTTTCCGCCTTCCACCTTCTGGATGGTGAGTGCTCTCTGTCACAAACAACTCCACATTTGGCTAAGGCTGAGGATCTGGCTTGCTTCAATGTATGTGGACCTATCTGCATTGCCCACGTGGCATACTGAGGTTGGCTGCCCAGAGGCTATTTAAAGTGGGCTGGCTTTCCCCAGGGTCAGATGATTGTTCAAGGTTCATGAATAAACTGCACTGAAAAAAAAAAAAAAAAAAAAAAAGATAACTACAGATAAATTGAATTTTAATAAAAAGAACAGAAGCATAAAGCACAACTTTGTAAACCAATTCACATACGTGTCGCCCGTTCAATTATTATAACGGAAAACTGAAAAGTGATGTATGACACTGTACAGCACAGAATCAAGTTTCCAACAGAAGAACAGAAACACAAAGCACTACTTTTTAACGGAATCACATGTGTGTCGCTTGCTCAATCAGGAATACAGGAAAACTGAAAAGTGTTATCTTGCACTGTACAGCACAGAAACAAGGTTCCATCTAAAGAAGAGAATGCAAAGCACAACTTTGTAACCAAATTCACATAAGTGTCGCCTGTTCAATAATTATAACAGGAAAACTGAAAAGTGATATATAGAACTGTACAGCACAGGAACAAGTTTCCATTGAAAGAACAAGCATAAAGCACTACTTTGTAAACTAATTCACATACGTGTCACCCATTCAATTATTATAACAGGAAAACTGAAAAGTGATATAACCCTAACCTAACCCTAAACCTAAGCCCCTATCCCTAACCCTAAACCTAACCTAACCTAACCTAAACCTAACTTGTTACTAACAGGAACAAGTTTCCAAAAAGAACATAAGCATAAAGCACTACTTTGTAAACTAAATCACATGTGTGCCACTCACTCATTTAGAAATACAGGAAAACTTAAAAGTGATATAACACACTGTACAGCACAGGAACAAGTGTGGAGCGAAAGAACAGAAAAGCAAAGGACTACTTTATTAACGGAATCACATGTGTGTGGCTCGCTCAATTAGGAATATAGGAAAACTGAAAAGTGTTATCTCTTGGTTTATGGCACAGAAACAAGTTTCCATCGAAAGAAGAGAAATGCAAAGCACAACTTTGTAAACTAATTCACATACGTGTCGCCCGTTCAATTATTATAAAGGAAAACTGAAAAGTGATAAAACCCTCACCTAACCTAAGCCCTAACACTAACCTAACCTAACCTGACCCTAACCTAACCATAAACCTAACCTAACCTAAGCCCCTAACCTACCCTAACCTAACCTAAGACTAACCCTATCCTAACCTAACTTGTACCTAACAGGAACAAGTTTCCGACGAAAAAGAACATAAGCATAAAAGCACTACTTTGTAAACTAAATAACATGTGTGCCACTAGCTCAATTAGGAATACAGGAAAACTGAAAAGTGATATAACACACTGTACAACACAGGAACCTGCTTCCATCGAAAGAACAGAAAAGAAAAGCACACCTTTTTAAACTAATTCACATACGTGTCGCCCGTTCAATTATTATAACAGGAAAACTGAAAAGTGATATATCACACTGTACAGCACAGAAACAAGTTTCCAACAGAAGAACAGAAATGCAAAGCACTATTTTGTAAACTAAATCACATGTGTATTGCTCGCTCAATTAGGAATACAGGAAAACTGAAAAGTGTTATCTCGCAGTTTATGGCACAGAAACAAGTTTCCATCGAAAGAAGAGAAATGCAAAGCACAACTTTGTAAACTAATTCACATACATGTCGCCTGTTCAATTATTATAACAGGAAAACTGAAAAGTGATTTATCGAACTGTACAGCACAGGACCTGCTTCCATCAAATTAGACAAACGAAAAGCACAACTTTGTAAACTAATTCACATATGTGTCGCCCGTTCAATTATTATAACAGGAACACTGAAAAGTGATATATCACACTGTACAGCACAGAAACAAGTTTCCAACAGAAGAACAGAAAGCGCAAAGCACTACTTTGTAAACTAAATCAAATGTGTGTCGCTCACTCAATTAGGAATACAGGAAACTGGCGATAAATCGAAATATACGGAAAAGAAATAAGTTTTCTTCAAAAGAACACAAGCATAGCGCACAAATTTGTAAACTAATTCACATTCGTGTTACCTGTTCAATTATTATAACAGGAAAAATAAAATGTGATATAACCTAACCTAACCTAAGCCCCTAACCTAACACTAACCTAATCTTAACCCCTAGCCCTAACCTAACCCTAACCTGACCTAACCTAACCCTAACACTAAACTTAACCCTAACCAGACCTAACCTAACTTTTCCTTTTCCAACAAAAAAAAAAAAAAAATAAGCATAAATCACTACTTTGTAAACTAAATCACATGTGTGCCACACACTCATTTAGGAATACAGGAAAACTGAAAGCGATATATATATCGAAATGTACGGCAAAGAAACAAGTTTTCATCGAAAGAAGAGAAATGCAAGGACAACTTTGTAAACTAATTCACATTCATGTCGCCTGTTCAATTATTATAACAGGAAAACTGAAAAGTGATATATCCCTAACCTTAACCTAACACTAACCTAACCCTAAACCTACCTAACCATAACCTTAAACCTAACCCTAACCTAAAGCTAACCATAACCCCTAACCAGAAATTTTTTTAAGTAACAGGGCAAGTTTCCACCGAAAGAACATAAACCCAAAGCACTACTTTGTAAACTAAATCACATGTGTGTTGCTCGCTCAATTAGGAATACAGGAAAACTGAAAAGCAATATATCGAATATGCGGCAAAGAAATAATTTTTCATCGAAAGAACAGAAGCATAAAGCACAAATTTGTAAACTAATTCACATTCGTGTTGCCTGTTCAATTATTATAACAGGAAAAATGAAATGTGATATAACCTAACCTAACCTAATCCTAACCCTAACTTGTTCCTAACAGGAACAAGTTTCCAACGAAAAGAATAAGCATAAAGCACTACTTTGTAAACTAAATCACATGTGTGCCACTCGCTCAATTAGGAATACAGGAAAACTGAAAAGTGTTATCTCGCACTGTAAGGCACGGAGACAAGTTTCCATCTAAAGAACAGAAAGCATAAAAGCAAAACTTTGTATACTAATTCACATCACGTGTCGCTCGTTACATTATTATAACTGTAAAACTGAAAATTGATATATCTTACTGTACAGCACAGGAACAAGTTTCCATCGAAAGAAGAAAAGCACAAAGCACAACTTTGTAAACTAATTCACATACGTGTAGCCCATTCAATTATTATAACAGGAAAACTGAGAAGTTATATAACCTAACCTAACCTAACCTAAGCCCCTAACCTAAACCTAACCTAACCATAACCCTAACACTAACCCTAACCCTAATCCTAACCCTACCCTAACCTAACCCTAACCTAACCCTAACCTAACCTAACCTAACACTAATTTGTTCCTAACTGGAACAAGTTTCCACAGAAATAATATAAACCCAAAGCACTACTTTGTAAACTAAATCACATGTGTGCCACTGGCTCAATTAGGAATACAAGAAAACTTAATAGTGATATAAAGCACTGTACAGCAGAGGAACAAGTTTCGATCCAAAGAAAAAAAAGAAAAGCACTACTTTGAAGCGGAATCCCATGTGTGTCGCTCACTCAATTAGGAATCCAGGAAAACGGCAAAGTGTTATCTCGCACTGTATGGCATAGAAACAAGTTTCCATTGAAAGAACAGAACCGCAAAGCACAACTTTGTAAACTAATTCACATACGTGTCGCCCGTTCAAATATTATAACAGGAAAACTGAAAAGTGTTATATCTAACTGTACAGCTCAGAAACAAGTTTCCATCGAAGAACAATCATAAAGCACAACTTTGTAAACTAATTCACATTCTTGTCGCTCGCTCAATTAGGAATACAGGAAAACTGGAAAGTGATATATCAAAATGTACAGCAAAGAAACAATTTTCATCGAAAGAACAGAAATGCAAACAGAAATTTGTAAACTAATTCACATTTGTGTCGTCTGTTCAATTATTATAAAAGGAAAAATAAAATATCATATAACCCTAACCCTAACCCTAAGCCCATAACCCTAACCTAACACTCACCTTAACCCTAACCCCTATTCCTAATTCACATTCGTGTCGACTGTTTAAATATTATAACAGGAAAGCGGAAAAGTGATATAACAATAACCCTAAGCCCCTAATCCTAAACCTAAACCTAACACTAACCTAACCTAAACCCTAACCCTAACCGTAACCCTGACCCTAACCCTACCTAAACCTAACAATAACTCTAAACCTAACCCTAACTTGTTCCTAACAGGAACAAGTTTCCAACAAAGAACATAAGCGCAAAGCACTACTTTGTAAACTAAATCACATGTGTGTCGCTCACTCAATTAGGAACACAGGAAAACTGAAGAGCGATATATATCAAAATACGGAAAAAAAAAAGTTTTCATCTAAAGAACAGAAACATAAAAGCACAACATTGTAAACTAATTCACATTCATGTAGCCTGTTCAATTATAATAACAGGAAAACTGAAAAGTGATATAACCTAAAACCCAAACCCTAAGCCCTAAACCTAACCATAAACGTAACCCTAACCCCCTAACCCTAACACTAACCCTAACCCTAACCTATCTCTAACCCTAACCCTGCCCCTAACCCTTCCCTAACTTGTTCCTAAGAGGAAAAATTTTCCAACAAAAGAACATAAATGCAAAGCACTACATTGTAAAATAAATCACATGTGATTAAGCTAGCTCAATTAGGAATACAGGAAAACTCAAAAGTGATATATCGACCTGTACGGCAAAGAAACAAGATTTATTCGAAAAAGAACAGAAATGCAAAGCACCGCTTTGTAAACTAATTCACATAACGTGTCGCCCGTTCAATTATTATAACAGGAAAACTGAAGGTGATATATCACACTGTACAGCACAGAAACAAGTTTCCAACAGAAGAACAGAAACGGAAAAAGAACTTTGTAAACTAAATCACATGTGTGTCACTTGCTCAGTTAGGAATACAGGAAAACTGGAAGCGATATATCGAAAGTTACGGCAAAGAAACAATTTTCATAGAAAGAACAGAAGCATAAGCACAACTTTGTAAACTAATTCACATTCGTGTCGCCTGTTCAATTATTATAACAGGAAAACTGAAAAGTGGTATAACCTAACCTAACCCGTAGCCCTAACCCTAACCCTAACCTAACCCTAACCCCTAACCCCAACCGTAACCCTAACCCTAACCCTAACTCTAACCTAAACCTAACCTAACTTGTTCCTAACAGGAACAAGTTTCCAACGAAAAGAACATAAACTCAAAGCACTACTTTGTAAAATAAATCACATGTGTGCCACTTGCTCAATTAGGAATACAGGAAAACTGAAAAGTGATATAACGCACTGTACAGCACAGGAACAAGTTTGAACCAAAGAAAAAAAAAAAAGCACTACTTTGAAACGGAATCACATGTGTGTCACTCGCTCATTTAGGAATCCAGGAAAACTGAAAAGTGATATATCTAACTGTACAGCACAGGAACAAATTTCCATCGAAGAACAGAAAGCATAAAGCACAATTGTAAACTAATTCACATATGTGTCACCCGTTCCATTATTATAGGAGGAAAAACTGAAAAGTGGTATAACCCTAACCTAACCCTGAGCCCCTAACCCTAACCTAACCCTAACCTAACCTAACCCTAACACTAACCGTGGCCCTAACCCTAACCCCTAATCCTAACCGTAACCGTAACCCTAACCCTAACCCTAACCCTAACCATAACCCTAACACTAACCCTAACCCTAACCCCTAACCCCAACCCTAACCCTAACCCTAACCTAACCTAACTTGTTCCTAACAGGAACAAGTTTCCAATGGAAGAACATAAAGGCAAAGCACTACTTTGTAAACTAAATCACATGTGTGCCACTGGCTCAATTAGGAATACTGGAAAACTTAATAGTGATATAACGCACTGTACAGCACAGGAGCAAGTTTCAATCCAAAGAAAAGAAAAGCAAAGCTCTACTTTGAAACGGAATCCCATGTGCATCGCTCAGTCAATTAGGAATCCAGGAAAGCGGATCTCGCACTGAATCGCATAGCAACAAGTTTCCATTGAAAGAACAGAAGCATAAAGCACAACTTTGTAAACTAATTCACATATGTGTCGCCTGTTCAATTATTATAACAGGAAAACTGAAAAGTGATATATCTAACTGTACAGCTCAGAAACAAGTTTCCATCGAAGAACAGAATCGCAGAGCACAACTTTGTAAACTAATTCACATTCGCGTCGCCTGTTCAATTATTATAACAGGAAAACTGAAAAGTGGTATAACCTAACCCTAACCCTTAGCCCATAACCCTAACCCTAATCCTAACCCTAACCCTAACCCTAACCCCTAACCCTAACCCTAACCCTAACCCTAGCCTAACCCTAACTAAAACCCTAACCCTAACCCTAACCTAAACCTAACACTAACTTGTTCCTAACAGGAACAAGTTTCCAACGAAAAGAACATAAAAGCAAAGCAATACTTTGTAAACTGAATCATATGTGTGCAACTTGCTCAATTAGGAATACAGGAAAACTGAAAAGTTATATATCACACTGTACAGCATAGGAACAAATTTCCAACAGAAGAACATAAACACAAAGCACTACTTTGTAAACTAAATCACATGTGTGCCACTGGCTCAATTAGGAATACAGGAAAACTTAATAGTGATATAAAGCACTGTACAGCACAGGAACAAGTATCGATACAAAGAAAAGAAGAAAAAAGCACTACTTTGCAATGGAATCCCATGTGTGTCGCTCACTCAATTAGGAATCCAGGAAAACGGAAAAGTGTTACCTCGCAGTGTATGGCATAGAAACAAGTTTCCATTGAAAGAACAAAAAAGCAAAGCACAACTTTGTAAACTAATTCACATATGTGTCACCCGTTAAATTTTATAACAGGAAAACAGAAAAGTGTTATATCTAACTGTACAGCTCAGAAACAAGTTTCCATCGAAGAACAGAATCAAAGCACAACTTTGTAAACTAATTCACATTCTTGTCGCTCGCTCAATTAGGAATACAGGAAAACTGGAAAGTGATATATCAAAATGTACAGCAAAGAAACAATTTTCATCGAAAGAACAGAAATGCAAACAGAAATTTGTAAACTAATTCACATTTGTGTCGTCTGTTCAATTATTATAAAAGGAAAAATAAAATATCATATAACCCTAACCTAACCCTAAGCCCATAACCCTAACCCTAACACTCACCTTAACCCCTAACCCCTATTCCTAATTCACATTCGTGTCGACTGTTTAAATATTATAACAGGAAAAGCGGAAAAGTGATATAACAATAACCCTAAGCCCCTAATCCTAAACCTAAACCTAACACTAACCTAACCTAAACCCTAACCCCAACCGTAACCTGACCCTAACCCTACCCTAAACCTAACAATAACTCTAAACCTAACCCTAACTTGTTCCTAACAGGAACAAGTTTCCAACAAAGAACATAAGCGCAAAGCACTACTTTGTAAACTAAATCACATGTGTGTCGCTCACTCAATTAGGAACACAGGAAAACTGAAGAGCGATATATATCGAAATGTACGGGAAAAAAGTTTTCATCTAAAGAACAGAAACGCAAAGCACAACATTGTAAACTAATTCACATTCATGTAGCCTGTTCAATTATAATAACAGGAAAACTGAAAAGTGATATAACCCTAAAACTAACCCTAAGCCCCTAAACCTAACCATAAACGTAACCTAACCCCTAACCCTAACACTAACCCTAACCCTTACCTATCTCTAACCCTAACCCTGCCCCTAACCCTTCCCTAACTTGTTCCTAAGAGGAAAAATTTTCCAACAAAAGAACATAAATGCAAAGCACTACATTGTAAAATAAATCACATGTGATTCGCTAGCTCAATTAGGAATACAGGAAAACTCAAAAGTGATATATCGACCTGTACGGCAAAGAAACAAGATTTATTGAAAGAACAGAAATGCAAAGCACCGCTTTGTAAACTAATTCACATACGTGTCGCCCGTTCAATTATTATAACAGGAAAACTGAAAGGTGATATATCACACTGTACAGCACAGAAACAAGTTTCCAACAGAAGAACAGAAACGGAAAGAACTACTTTGTAAACTAAATCACATGTGTGTCACTTGCTCAGTTAGGAATACAGGAAAACTGGAAAGCGATATATCGAAAGTTACGGCAAAAGAAACAATTTTCATAGAAAGAACAGAAACATAAAGCACAACTTTGTAAACTAATTCACATTCGTGTCGCCTGTTCAATTATTATAACAGGAAAACTGAAAAGTGGTATAACCCTAACCCTAACCCGTAGCCCCTAACCCTAACCCTAACCCTAACCCTAACCCTAACCCTAACCCTAACCGTAACCCTAACCCTAACCCTAACTCTAACCCTAAACCTAACCCTAACTTGTTCCTAACAGGAACAAGTTTCCAACGAAAGAACATAAACTCAAAGCACTACTTTGTAAAATAAATCACATGTGTGCCACTTGCTCAATTAGGAATACAGGAAAACTGAAAAGTGATATATAACACTGTACAGCACAGGAACAAGTTTGAACCAAAGAAAAAGAAAAAAAAAAAAGCACTACTTTGAAACGGAATCACATGTGTGTCACTCGCTCATTTAGGAATCCAGGAAAACTGAAAAGTGATATATCTAACTGTACAGCACAGGAACAAATTTCCATCAAGAACAGAAACATAAAGCACAATTGTAAACTAATTCACATATGTGTCACCCGTTCCATTATTATAACAGGAAAACTGAAAAGTGGTATAACCCTAACCTAACCCTGAGCCCCTAACCCTAACCCTAACCCTAACCCTAACCCTAACCCTAACACTAACCGTAAAACCCTAACCCTAACCCTAATCCTAACCGTAAATCAGAACCCTAACCCTAACCCTAACCTAACCATAACCCTAACTAACCCTAACTAACCTAACCCTAACCCCTAACCCCAACCCTAACCTAACCCTAACCTAACCTAACCTAACCCTAACTTGTTCCTAACAGGAACAAGTTTCCAATGGAAGAACATAAAGGCAAAGCACTACTTTGTAAACTAAATCACATGTGTGCCACTGGCTCAATTAGGAATACTGGAAAACTTAATAGTGATATAACGCACTGTACAGCACAGGAGCAAGTTTCAATCCAAAGAAAAGAAAAGCAAAGCTCTACTTTGAAACGGAATCCCATGTGCATCGCTCAGTCAATTAGGAATCCAGGAAAACGGATCTCGCACTGAATCGCATAGCAACAAGTTTCCATTGAAAGAACAGAAACGCAAAGCACAACTTTGTAAACTAATTCACATATGTGTCGCCTGTTCAATTATTATAACAGGAAAACTGAAAAGTGATATATCTAACTGTACAGCTCAGAAACAAGTTTCCATCAAGAACAGAATCGCAGAGCACAACTTTGTAAACTAATTCACATTCGCGTCGCCTGTTCAATTATTATAACAGGAAAACTGAAAAGTGGTATAACCCTAACCCTAACCCTTAGCCCATAATAACCCTAACCCTAATCCTAACCCTAACCCTAACCCTAAACCCTAACCCTAACCCTAACCCTAACCCTAGCCTAACCCTAACTAAAACCCTAACCCTAACCCTAACCCTAAACCTAACACTAACTTGTTCCTAACAGGAACAAGTTTCCAACGAAAAAGAACATAAAAGCAAAGCAATACTTTGTAAACTGAATCATATGTGTGCAACTTGCTCAATTAGGAATACAGGAAAACTGAAAAGTTATATATCACACTGTACAGCATAGGAACAAATTTCCAACAGAAGAACATAAACACAAAGCACTACTTTGTAAACTAAATCACATGTGTGCCACTGGCTCAATTAGGAATACAGGAAAACTTAATAGTGATATAAAGCACTGTACAGCACAGGAACAAGTATCGATACAAAGAAAAGAAGAAAAAAGCACTACTTTGCAATGGAATCCCATGTGTGTCGCTCACTCAATTAGGAATCCAGGAAAACGGAAAAGTGTTACCTCGCAGTGTATGGCATAGAAACAAGTTTCCATTGAAAGAACAAAAAAGCAAAGCACAACTTTGTAAACTAATTCACATATGTGTCACCCGTTAAATTTTTATAACAGGAAAACAGAAAAGTGTTATATCTAACTGTACAGCTCAGAAACAAGTTTCCATCGAAGAACAGAATCATAAAGCACAACTTTGTAAACTAATTCACATTCTTGTCATTTCGCTCAATTAGGAATACAGGAAAACTGGAAAGTGATATATCAAAATGTACAGCAAAGAAACAATTTTCATCGAAAGAACAGAAATGCAAACAGAAATTTGTAAACTAATTCACATTTGTGTCGTCTGTTCAATTATTATAAAAGGAAAAATAAAATATCATATAACCCTAACCCTAACCCTAAGCCCATAACCCTAACCCTAACACTCACCTTAACCCCTAACCCCTATTCCTAATTCACATTCGTGTCGACTGTTTAAATATTATAACAGGAAAACGGAAAAGTGATATAACAATAACCCTAAGCCCCTAATCCTAAAACCTAAACCTAACACTAACCCTAACCTAAACCCTAACCCTAACCGTAACCCTGACCCTAACCCTACCCTAAACCTAACAATAACTCTAAACCTAACCCTAACTTGTTCCTAACAGGAACAAGTTTCCAACAAAGAACATAAACGCAAAGCACTACTTTGTAAACTAAATCACATGTGTGTCGCTCACTCAATTAGGAACACAGGAAAACTGAAGAGCGATATATATCGAAATGTACGGGAAAAAAAAAGTTTTCATCTAAAGAACAGAAACGCATAAAGCACAACATTGTAAACTAATTCACATTCATGTAGCCTGTTCAATTATAATAACAGGAAAACTGAAAAGTGATATAACCTAAAACTAACCCTAAGCCCCTAAACCTAACCATAAGCGTAACCCTAAACCCCCTAACCCTAACACTAACCCTAACCCTTACCTATCTCTAACCCTAACCCTGCCCCTAACCCTTCCCTAACTTGTTCCTAAGAGGAAAAAAATTTTCCAACAAAAGAACATAAATGCAAAGCACTACATTGTAAAATAAATCACATGTGATTCGCTAGCTCAATTAGGAATACAGGAAAACTCAAAAGTGATATATCGACCTGTACGGCAAAGAAACAAGATTTATTGAAAGAACAGAAATGCAAAGCACCGCTTTGTAAACTAATTCACATACGTGTCGCCCGTTCAATTATTATAACAGGAAAACTGAAAGGTGATATATCACACTGTACAGCACAGAAACAAGTTTCCAACAGAAGAACAGAAACGGAAAGAACTACTTTGTAAACTAAATCACATGTGTGTCACTTGCTCAGTTAGGAATACAGGAAAACTGGAAAGCGATATATCGAAAGTTACGGCAAAGAAACAATTTTCATAGAAAGAACAGAAACGCAAAGCACAACTTTGTAAACTAATTCACATTCGTGTCGCCTGTTCAATTATTATAACAGGAAAACTGAAAAGTGGTATAACCCTAACCCTAACCCGTAGCCCCCCTAACCCTAACCCTAACCCTAACCCTAACCCCTAACCCTAACCGTAACCCTAACCCTAACCCTAACTCTAACCCTAAACCTAACCCTAACTTGTTCCTAACAGGAACAAGTTTCCAACGAAAGAACATAAACTCAAAGCACTACTTTGTAAAATAAATCACATGTGTGCCACTTGCTCAATTAGGAATACAGGAAAACTGAAAAGTGATATAACGCACTGTACAGCACAGGAACAATTTTCGAACCAAAGAAAAAAAAAAAAAAGCACTACTTTGAAACGGAATCACATGTGTGTCACTCGCTCATTTAGGAATCCAGGAAAACTGAAAAGTGATATATCTAACTGTACAGCACAGGAACAAATTTCCATCGAAGAACAGAAACATAAAGCACAATTGTAAACTAATTCACATATGTGTCACCCGTTCCATTATTATAACAGGAAAACTGAAAAGTGGTATAACCCTAACCCTAACCCTGAGGCCCTAACCCTAACCCTAACCCTAACCCTAACCCTAACACTAACCGTAACCCTAACCCTAACCCCTAATCCTAACCGTGAATCAGAACCCTAACCCTAACCCTAACCTAACCATAACCCTAACACTAAACCCTAACCCTAACCCCTAACCCCAACCCTAACCCTAACCCTAACCTAACCCTAACTTGTTCCTAACAGGAACAAGTTTCCAATGGAAGAACATAAAGGCAAAGCACTACTTTTTGTAAACTAAATCACATGTGTGCCACTGGCTCAATTAGGAATACTGGAAAACTTAATAGTGATATAACGCACTGTACAGCACAGGAGCAAGTTTCAATCCAAAGAAAAGAAAAGCAAAGCTCTACTTTGAAACGGAATCCCATGTGCATCGCTCAGTCAATTAGGAATCCAGGAAAACGGATCTCGCACTGAATCGCATAGCAACAAGTTTCCATTGAAAGAACAGAAACGCAAAGCACAACTTTGTAAACTAATTCACATATGTGTCGCCTGTTCAATTATTATAACAGGAAAACTGAAAAGTGATATATCTAACTGTACAGCTCAGAAACAAGTTTCCATCGAAGAACAGAATCGCAGAGCACAACTTTGTAAACTAATTCACATCGCGTCGCCTGTTCAATTATTATAACAGGAAAACTGAAAAGTGGTATAACCCTAACCCTAACCCTTAGCCCATAACCCTAACCCTAATCCTAACCCTAACCCTAACCCTAACCCCTAACCCTAACCCTAACCCTAACCCTAGCCTAACCCTAACTAAAACCCTAACCCTAACCCTAACCCTAAACCTAACACTAACTTGTTCCTAACAGGAACAAGTTTCCAACGAAAGAACATAAAAGCAAAGCAATACTTTGTAAACTGAATCATATGTGTGCAACTTGCTCAATTAGGAATACAGGAAAACTGAAAAGTTATATATCACACTGTACAGCATAGGAACAAATTTCCAACAGAAGAACATAAACACAAAGCACTACTTTGTAAACTAAATCACATGTGTGCCACTGGCTCAATTAGGAATACAGGAAAACTTAATAGTGATATAAAGCACTGTACAGCACAGGAACAAGTATCGATACAAAGAAAAGAAGAAAAAGCACTACTTTGCAATGGAATCCCATGTGTGTCGCTCACTCAATTAGGAATCCAGGAAAACGGAAAAGTGTTACCTCAAGAGTGTATGGCATAGAAACAAGTTTCCATTGAAAGAACAAAAAGCAAAGCACAACTTTGTAAACTAATTCACATATGTGTCACCCGTTAAATTTTTATAACAGGAAAACAGAAAAGTGTTATATCTAACTGTACAGCTCAGAAACAAGTTTCCATCGAAGAACAGAATCGCAAAGCACAACTTTGTAAACTAATTCACATTCTTGTCGCTCGCTCAATTAGGAATACAGGAAAACTGGAAAGTGATATATCAAAATGTACAGCAAAGAAACAATTTTCATCGAAAGAACAGAAATGCAAACAGAAATTTGTAAACTAATTCACATTTGTGTCGTCTGTTCAATTATTATAAAAGGAAAAATAAAATATCATATAACCCTAACCCTAACCCTAAGCCCATAACCCTAACCCTAACACTCACCTTAACCCCTAACCCCTATTCCTAATTCACATTCGTGTCGACTGTTTAAATATTATAACAGGAAAACGGAAAAGTGATATAACAATAACCCTAAGCCCCTAATCCTAAACCTAAACCTAACACTAACCCTAACCCTAAACCCTAACCCTAACGTAACCCTGACCCTAACCCTACCCTAAACCTAACAATAACTCTAAACCTAACCCTAACTTGTTCCTAACAGGAACAAGTTTCCAACAAAGAACATAAACGCAAAGCACTACTTTGTAAACTAAATCACATGTGTGTCGCTCACTCAATTAGGAACACAGGAAAACTGAAGAGCGATATATATCGAAATGTACGGAAAAAAAAAGTTTTCATCTAAAGAACAGAAACGCAAAGCACAACATTGTAAACTAATTCACATTCATGTAGCCTGTTCAATTATAATAACAGGAAAACTGAAAAGTGATATAACCCTAAAACTAACCCTAAGCCCCTAAACCTAACCATAAACGTAACCCTAACCCCTAACCCTAACACTAACCCTAACCCTTACCTATCTCTAACCCTAACCCTGCCCCTAACCCTTCCCTAACTTGTTCCTAAGAGGAAAAATTTTCCAACAAAAGAACATAAATGCAAAGCACTACATTGTAAAATAAATCACATGTGATTCGCTAGCTCAATTAGGAATACAGGAAAACTCAAAAGTGATATATCGACCTGTACGGCAAAGAAACAAGATTTATTCGAAAGAACAGAAATGCAAAGCACCGCTTTGTAAACTAATTCACATACGTGTCGCCCGTTCAATTATTATAACAGGAAAACTGAAAGGTGATATATCACACTGTACAGCACAGAAACAAGTTTCCAACAGAAGAACAGAAACGGAAAGAACTACTTTGTAAACTAAATCACATGTGTGTCACTTGCTCAGTTAGGAATACAGGAAAACTGGAAAGCGATATATCGAAAGTTACGGCAAAGAAACAATTTTCATAGAAAGAACAGAAGCATAAAGCACAACTTTGTAAACTAATTCACATTCGTGTCGCCTGTTCAATTATTATAACAGGAAAACTGAAAAGTGGTATAACCCTAACCTAACCCGTGGCCCCTAACCCTAACCCTACCCTAACCTAACCCTAACCCCTAACCCTAACCGTAACCCTAACCCTAACCCTAACTCTAAACCTAAACCTAACCCTAACTTGTTCCTAACAGGAACAAGTTTCCAACGAAAGAACATAAACTCAAAGCACTACTTTGTAAAATAAATCACATGTGTGCCACTTGCTCAATTAGGAATACAGGAAAACTGAAAAGTGATATAACGCACTGTACAGCACAGGAACAAGTTTGAACCAAAGAAAAAAAAAAAAAGCACTACTTTGAAACGGAATCACATGTGTGTCACTCGCTCATTTAGGAATCCAGGAAAACTGAAAAGTGATATATCTAACTGTACAGCACAGGAACAAATTTCCATCGAAGAACAGAAACGCAAAGCACAATTGTAAACTAATTCACATATGTGTCACCCGTTCCATTATTATAACAGGAAAACTGAAAAGTGGTATAACCCTAACCTAACCCTGAGCCCCTAACCCTAACCCTAACCCTAACCCTACCCCCTAACACTAACCGTAACCCTAACCCTAACCCCTAATCCTAACGCAGAATCAGAACCTAACCCTAACCCTAACCCTAACCATATAACCCTAACACTAACCCTAACCCTAACCCCTAACCCCAACCCTAACCCTAACCCTAACCTAACCCTAACTTGTTCCTAACAGGAACAAGTTTCCAATGGAAGAACATAAAGGCAAAGCACTACTTTGTAAACTAAATCACATGTGTGCCACTGGCTCAATTAGGAATACTGGAAAACTTAATAGTGATATAACGCACTGTACAGCACAGGAGCAAGTTTCAATCCAAAGAAAAGAAAAGCAAAGCTCTACTTTGAAACGGAATCCCATGTGCATCGCTCAGTCAATTAGGAATCCAGGAAAACGGATCTCGCACTGAATCGCATAGCAACAAGTTTCCATTGAAAGAACAGAAACGCAAAGCACAACTTTGTAAACTAATTCACATATGTGTCGCCTGTTCAATTATTATAACAGGAAAACTGAAAAGTGATATATCTAACTGTACAGCTCAGAAACAAGTTTCCATCGAAGAACAGAATCGCAGAGCACAACTTTGTAAACTAATTCACATTCGCGTCGCCTGTTCAATTATTATAACAGGAAAACTGAAAAGTGGTATAACCTAACCCTAACCCTTAGCCCATAACCCTAACCCTAATCCTAACCCTAACCCTAACCCTAACCCTAACCCTAACCCTAACCCTAACCCTAGCCTAACCCTAACTAAAACCCTAACCCTAACCCTAACCCTAAACCTAACACTAACTTGTTCCTAACAGGAACAAGTTTCCAACGAAAAGAACATAAAAGCAAAGCAATACTTTGTAAACTGAATCATATGTGTGCAACTTGCTCAATTAGGAATACAGGAAAACTGAAAAGTTATATATCACACTGTACAGCATAGGAACAAATTTCCAACAGAAGAACATAAACACAAAGCACTACTTTGTAAACTAAATCACATGTGTGCCACTGGCTCAATTAGGAATACAGGAAAACTTAATAGTGATATAAAGCACTGTACAGCACAGGAACAAGTATCGATACAAAGAAAAGAAGAAAAAGCACTACTTTGCAATGGAATCCCATGTGTGTCGCTCACTCAATTAGGAATCCAGGAAACGGAAAAGTGTTACCTCGCAGTGTATGGCATAGAAACAAGTTTCCATTGAAAGAACAAAAAGCAAAGCACAACTTTGTAAACTAATTCACATATGTGTCACCCGTTAAATTTTTATAACAGGAAAACAGAAAAGTGTTATATCTAACTGTACAGCTCAGAAACAAGTTTCCATCGAAGAACAGAATCGCCAAAAGCACAACTTTGTAAACTAATTCACATTCTTGTCGCCGCTCAATTAGGAATACAGGAAAACTGGAAAGTGATATATCAAAATGTACAGCAAAGAAACAATTTTCATCGAAAGAACAGAAATGCAAACAGAAATTTGTAAACTAATTCACATTTGTGTCGTCTGTTCAATTATTATAAAAGGAAAAATAAAATATCATATAACCCTAACCTAACCTAAGCCCATAACCCTAACCCTAACACTCACCTTAACCCCTAACCCCTATTCCTAATTCACATTCGTGTCGACTGTTTAAATATTATAACAGGAAAACGGAAAAGTGATATAACAATAACCCTAAGCCCCTAATCCTAAACCTAAACCTAACACTAACCCTAAACCTAAACCCTAACCCTAACCGTAACCCTGACCCTAACCCTACCTAAACCTAACAATAACTCTAAACCTAACCCTAACTTGTTCCTAACAGGAACAAGTTTCCAACAAAGAACATAAACGCAAAGCACTACTTTGTAAACTAAATCACATGTGTGTCGCTCACTCAATTAGGAACACAGGAAAACTGAAGAGCGATATATATCGAAATGTACGGAAAAAAAAAGTTTTCATCTAAAGAACAGAAACGCAAAGCACAACATTGTAAACTAATTCACATTCATGTAGCCTGTTCAATTATAATAACAGGAAAACTGAAAAGTGATATAACCACTAAAACTAACCCTAAGCCCCTAAACCTAACCATAAACGTAACCCTAACCCCTAACCCTAACACTAACCCTAACCCTAACCTATCTCTAACCCTAACCCTGCCCCTAACCCTTCCCTAACTTGTTCCTAAGAGGAAAAATTTTCCAACAAAAGAACATAAATGCAAAGCACTACATTGTAAAATAAATCACATGTGATTCGCTAGCTCAATTAGGAATACAGGAAAACTCAAAAGTGATATATCGACCTGTACGGCAAAGAAACAAGATTTATTCGAAAGAACAGAAATGCAAAGCACCGCTTTGTAAACTAATTCACATACGTGTCGCCCGTTCAATTATTATAACAGGAAAACTGAAAGGTGATATATCACACTGTACAGCACAGAAACAAGTTTCCAACAGAAGAACAGAAACGGAAAGAACTACTTTGTAAACTAAATCACATGTGTGTCACTTGCTCAGTTAGGAATACAGGAAAACTGGAAAGCGATATATCGAAAGTTACGGCAAAGAAACAATTTTCATAGAAAGAACAGAAACGCAAAGCACAACTTTGTAAACTAATTCACATTCGTGTCGCCTGTTCAATTATTATAACAGGAAAACTGAAAAGTGGTATAACCCTAACCCTAACCCGTAGCCCTAACCCTAACCCTAACCCTAACCCTAACCCTAACCCTAACCCTAACCGTAACCCTAACCCTAACCCTAACTCTAACCCTAAACCTAACCCTAACTTGTTCCTAACAGGAACAAGTTTCCAACGAAAGAACATAAACTCAAAGCACTACTTTGTAAAATAAATCACATGTGTGCCACTTGCTCAATTAGGAATACAGGAAAACTGAAAAGTGATATATAACGACTGTACAGCACAGGAACAAGTTTGAACCAAAGAAAAGAAAAAAAAAGCACTACTTTGAAAGCGGAATCACATGTGTGTCACTCGCTCATTTAGGAATCCAGGAAAACTGAAAAGTGATATATCTAACTGTACAGCACAGGAACAAATTTCCATCAAGAACAGAAACGCAAAGCACAATTGTAAACTAATTCACATATGTGTCACCCGTTCCATTATTATAACAGGAAAACTGAAAAGTGGTATAACCCTAACCCTAACCTGAGCCCCTAACCCTAACCCTAACCCTAACCCTAACCCTAACACTAACCGTAACCCTAACCCTAACCCCTAATCCTAACGTGAATCAGAACCCTAACCCTAACCCTAACCCTAACCATAACCCTAACACTAACCCTAACCCTAACCCCTAACCCCCAACCCTAACCCTAACCCTAACTCCTAACCTAACTTGTTCCTAACAGGAACAAGTTTCCAATGGAAGAACATAAAGGCAAAGCACTACTTTGTAAACTAAATCACATGTGTGCCACTGGCTCAATTAGGAATACTGGAAAACTTAATAGTGATATAACGCACTGTACAGCACAGGAGCAAGTTTCAATCCAAAGAAAAGAAAAGCAAAGCTCTACTTTGAAACGGAATCCCATGTGCATCGCTCAGTCAATTAGGAATCCAGGAAAACGGATCTCGCACTGAATCGCATAGCAACAAGTTTCCATTGAAAGAACAGAAACACAAAGCACAACTTTGTAAACTAATTCACATATGTGTCGCCTGTTCAATTATAACAGGAAAACTGAAAAGTGATATATCTAACTGTACAGCTCAGAAACAAGTTTCCATCGAAGAACAGAATCGCAGAGCACAACTTTGTAAACTAATTCACATTCGCGTCGCCTGTTCAATTATTATAACAGGAAAACTGAAAAGTGGTATAACCCTAACCCTAACCCTTAGCCCATAACCCTAACCCTAATCCTAACCCTAACCCTAACCCTAACCCCTAACCCTAACCCTAACCCTAACCCTAGCCTAACCCTAACTAAAACCCTAACCCTAACCCTAACCTAAACCTAACACTAACTTGTTCCTAACAGGAACAAGTTTCCAACGAAAGAACATAAAAGCAAAGCAATACTTTGTAAACTGAATCATATGTGTGCAACTTGCTCAATTAGGAATACAGGAAAACTGAAAAGTTATATATCACACTGTACAGCATAGGAACAAATTTCCAACAGAAGAACATAAACACAAAGCACTACTTTGTAAACTAAATCACATGTGTGCCACTGGCTCAATTAGGAATACAGGAAAACTTAATAGTGATATAAAGCACTGTACAGCACAGGAACAAGTATCGATACAAAGAAAAGAAGAAAAAAAGCACTACTTTGCAATGGAATCCCATGTGTGTCGCTCACTCAATTAGGAATCCAGGAAAACGGAAAAGTGTTACCTCGCAGTGTATGGCATAGAAACAAGTTTCCATTGAAAGAACAAAAAAGCAAAGCACAACTTTGTAAACTAATTCACATATGTGTCACCCGTTAAATTTTTATAACAGGAAAACAGAAAAGTGTTATATCTAACTGTACAGCTCAGAAACAAGTTTCCATCGAAGAACAGAATCGCAGAGCACAACTTTGTAAACTAATTCACATTCGCGTCGCCTGTTCAATTATTATAACAGGAAAACTGAAAAGTGGTATAACCCTAACCCTAACCCTTAGCCCATAACCCTAACCCTAATCCTAACCCTAACCCTAACCCTAACCCCTAACCCTAACCCTAACCCTAACCCTAGCCTAACCCTAACTAAAACCCTAACCCTAACCCTAACCCTAAACCTAACACTAACTTGTTCCTAACAGGAACAAGTTTCCAACGAAAAGAACATAAAAGCAAAGCAATACTTTGTAAACTGAATCATATGTGTGCAACTTGCTCAATTAGGAATACAGGAAAACTGAAAAGTTATATATCACACTGTACAGCATAGGAACAAATTTCCAACAGAAGAACATAAACACAAAGCACTACTTTGTAAACTAAATCACATGTGTGCCACTGGCTCAATTAGGAATACAGGAAAACTTAATAGTGATATAAAGCACTGTACAGCACAGGAACAAGTATCGATACAAAGAAAAGAAGAAAAAGCACTACTTTGCAATGGAATCCCATGTGTGTCGCTCACTCAATTAGGAATCCAGGAAAGCGGAAAAGTGTTACCTCGCAGTGTATGGCATAGAAACAAGTTTCCATTGAAAGAACAAAAAGCAAAGCACAACTTTGTAAACTAATTCACATATGTGTCACCCGTTAAATTTTTATAACAGGAAAACAGAAAAGTGTTATATCTAACTGTACAGCTCAGAAACAAGTTTCCATCGAAGAACAGAATCGCAAAGCACAACTTTGTAAACTAATTCACATTCTTGTCGCCGCTCAATTAGGAATACAGGAAAACTGGAAAGTGATATATCAAAATGTACAGCAAAGAAACAATTTTCATCGAAAAGAACAGAAATGCAAACAGAAATTTGTAAACTAATTCACATTTGTGTCGTCTGTTCAATTATTATAAAAGGAAAAATAAAATATCATATAACCCTAACCCTAACCCTAAGCCCATAACCCTAACCCTAACACTCACCTTAACCCTAACCCCTATTCCTAATTCACATTCGTGTCGACTGTTTAAATATTATAACAGGAAAACGGAAAAGTGATATAACAATAACCCTAAGCCCCTAATCCTAAACCTAAACCTAACACTAACCCTAACCCTAAACCCTAACCCTAACCGTAACCCTGACCCTAACCCTACCTAAACCTAACAATAACTCTAAACCTAACCTAACTTGTTCCTAACAGGAACAAGTTTCCAACAAAGAACATAAGCGCAAAGCACTACTTTGTAAACTAAATCACATGTGTGTCGCTCACTCAATTAGGAACACAGGAAAACTGAAGAGCGATATATATCAAATGTACGGAAAAAAAGTTTTCATCTAAAGAACAGAAACGCAAAGCACAACATTGTAAACTAATTCACATTCATGTAGCCTGTTCAATTATAATAACAGGAAAACTGAAAAGTGATATAACCCTAAAACTAACCCTAAGCCCCTAAACCTAACCATAAACGTAACCCTAACCCCTAACCCTAACACTAACCCTAACCCTAACCTATCTCTAACCCTAACCCTGCCCCTAACCCTTCCCTAACTTGTTCCTAAGAGGAAAAATTTTCCAACAAAAGAACATAAATGCAAAGCACTACATTGTAAAATAAATCACATGTGATTCGCTAGCTCAATTAGGAATACAGGAAAACTCAAAAGTGATATATCGACCTGTACGGCAAAGAAACAAGATTTATTCGAAAGAACAGAAATGCAAAGCACCGCTTTGTAAACTAATTCACATACGTGTCGCCCGTTCAATTATTATAACAGGAAAACTGAAAGGTGATATATCACACTGTACAGCACAGAAACAAGTTTCCAACAGAAGAACAGAAACGAAAGAACTACTTTGTAAACTAAATCACATGTGTGTCACTTGCTCAGTTAGGAATACAGGAAAACTGGAAAGCGATATATCGAAAAGTTACGGCAAAGAAACAATTTTCATAGAAAGAACAGAAACATAAAAGCACAACTTTGTAAACTAATTCACATTAGGTGTCGCCTGTTCAATTATTATAACAGGAAAACTGAAAAGTGGTATAACCCTAACCCTAACCCGTAGCCCTAACCCTAACCCTAACCCTAACCCTAACCCTAACCCCTAACCCTAACCGTAACCTAACCCTAACCCTAACTCTAACCTAAACCTAACCCTAACTTGTTCCTAACAGGAACAAGTTTCCAACGAAAGAACATAAACTCAAAGCACTACTTTGTAAAATAAATCACATGTGTGCCACTTGCTCAATTAGGAATACAGGAAAACTGAAAAGTGATATAACGCACTGTACAGCACAGGAACAAGTTTGAACCAAAGAAAAGAAAAAAAAAGCACTACTTTGAAACGGAATCACATGTGTGTCACTCGCTCATTTAGGAATCCAGGAAAACTGAAAAGTGATATATCTAACTGTACAGCACAGGAACAAATTTCCATCGAAGAACAGAAACGCATAAAGCACAATTGTAAACTAATTCACATATGTGTCACCCGTTCCATTATTATAACAGGAAAACTGAAAAGTGGTATAACCCTAACCCTAACCCTGAGCCCTAACCCTAACCCTAACCCTAACCTAACCCTAACCCTAACACTAACCGTAACCCTAACCCTAACCCCTAATCCTAACCGTAATCAGAAGCCTAACCCTAACCCTAACCCTAACCATAACCCTAACACTAACCCTAACCCTAACCCCTAACCCCAACCCTAACCCTAACCCTAAGCCTAACCTAACTTGTTCCTAACAGGAACAAGTTTCCAATGGAAGAACATAAAGGCAAAGCACTACTTTGTAAACTAAATCACATGTGTGCCACTGGCTCAATTAGGAATACTGGAAAACTTAATAGTGATATAACGCACTGTACAGCACAGGAGCAAGTTTCAATCCAAAGAAAAGAAAAGCAAAGCTCTACTTTGAAACGGAATCCCATGTGCATCGCTCAGTCAATTAGGAATCCAGGAAAACGGATCTCGCACTGAATCGCATAGCAACAAGTTTCCATTGAAAGAACAGAAACGCATAAAACA